>JAHWFP010076979.1:9874-38391 GCA_023313725.1 Lithobius niger
TTTAGTCTCGCTTCATGGTTAAGCTTCGTGCTGCACCACTGATCTGTATATATATATTTTGTACATAAAGTTGTTCGAAAAACCAACGGCCACAACACCTACACCGACTTTACTAAGTAATAGTTATTGGTTAAAATCGAGCGGTTATCGACGTCAAGCTAATTCTTATTTAATTAAAACGTTTTGTGTTTGTGAAAATTGCTTCAAGAAATACGGTAATACCTTATGTCAAATCAGTGAAGGTCATTCCATTTTAATTTGTGGAGGGGGAGTGGGTGTTGGACGATTCCTTTGGCAGGTAGGCAGACTGTAGGCTACGCTCAAGTTTCTGGAAGGTGGGTGAGAAGACGACGCGTCGTTTCGCAAAGTTTAGCTTGTAGGCTAGCTCGCTCGCTCTGTTCGGAAAGAATTAACTTCGATATGTGATGAAGCAGGGATAGAAGGACATTGTGCCGACATTCTCGCAAGGTAAGTAATTCTTTTTGTTCGTTTGTAGTTTGAGAACTGTTTCAAATCTCCAGTAATACCCTAATAGGTGAATCGGTAGGAATGAAGGTCATTCCATTTTAGGTTGTGGAGGGGGGGGGGGGAGAGAAGAGTTAGACGGAGGGAATAAACTTGGAATTGGCCAGCCGGACATGTGAGCGTTAGCAGGTAAAGGATTTCATTTGGGATATCCCGGCAAGTTAAGTAATTCCTTTTGTACGTTTTCATAGCGTTACGGTTTTAACGCTGTATAATTTTGGTTGTGGTGTATGCGTTCCCATCGCGTGATCCGGAAGTGTCAACAAAAGTGTTGAGTTATCGACAAAAGTGTGGATTATCGGTAAAAGTGTGGGGTAACTCGATAACCCACACTTTTTGCGATGACGCACACTTCCGCTCACGGTTAACGGGATTTAACCTACGGAAATTTAGCGTGGCGTTGAGTTAGCGTGACGTCACAGCCGTGGTTTAAGTATTATTAATGCAATAATAGTTACTGCGGTGTGCATGTTAACATTGAAATTTACACGTGGTAATCACGTTTTATACTTTTAATACCTAAAGAGATCTAATGTACAGGTAATGACATTTTGGCAGTTGCCAAGCAAGAATAGAGTAAACTATTGCAACTTTAACTATGTCATAATATTATTGTTGTAATCTTACATGTTATTAAACTCTGATTATAATCAGAATAATCTTGATCATAATCAAAATAATCCGATTAATTCGATTATTTTAAAATAATCATGATTATTTCCAAGGAAAAATAGGGTGACTTACATAAAAAGATTAATAATCCACATCAGTCGTGTGTCTGCTGTCTTGGAGTGGTACTGAGACTGCATTGATGGGTCAGCCATCTTGGATTGTGATGTCATATTTATAGTGATGCAGGGTTAGGCGATTTTGGTGCTTTGGTGTGGGAGGTAGATGTTTCTGTATGATTGAGTTCCATTTATTCCAGTGACAATGATTAACATTGAGTTAGTTAATGACGAACTGGTTACAGCATTCATCATTAATCAGTTCTTTGTTGATCACTTTCACTGGATAAAAATGGAACCCGAGTGTTCCAGAAACTCTACCACCCACACCGTTCCCAGCACCAAAATCACCTAACCCTGTTCCCACTGAAACATAACCCTAAACCACGTGCCACGGCTGTTTGCCGCGACGCACGTATCACGTGACTGGGCTGAGTCTACCGAGACGGCCAAAGATCCGCTATTCTCGTTCGTCAGTGCCTAACTCATGACGACATGACGGCAAACAGCCGTTGTCTTGTATAAGTTGTGAAGATGATTAGATGTGATCCTCTTAGAAAATAGGTTTTTACTATCATTTTTGCAAGCGTTTACTTGTGAAACGTTACCAGTCTTCCATAAAGAGAGATACTAACACAGTTTTCTACCTATGAGAGGTATGAGTACACAAACATAATTTAGGAAGGGTTGGATAGACTTGGGTTCCATTTTTTTCTAGTGAAAGTTATCAATATTAAATTGAAATCTATTTATAGTTCTCTCCTCACCATGTTAAGGAGACAGTTGTTAGTTCAGTGAATTGACGCTAGAGGGCCACGTGAGTTCTGGAAAAATATTTCAGATATTAGCTCTATCCCTGATCCAAACATTTGATCTTATGCTTACAGACCTTGTTACTTTGATAATGGTATTTACAAACAAATTGTTAGGAAAGAAAAAAAAAACTGTGTTTATTTTTTTGCGAACCAGTGCTTACGTGTGTTGAAAGAACCGGAAGTGTTGTAATTCACGTGAGGGCAGACAGAAATGGAGTTCTTTTAAATTGCTTGTTTAAAAATTGTGTGATCTTACTTTTTGTAAAGTAATTCATAAGTTTTAAAATATCACTGTGTGAAATAGACAGATTTAGTTTCAATGGCTGAGAGGAAAATGTTTGCACTCTATGGATGGCGCTGCATGCAATCAGTCTACATGGTTTTTGTGTGCAACATTTTTTAAAATTTGTCTTTAGGATTCGTTAGCAAGTATATTCTAGGCAATCTTAAGATACCTGCGAAAGTCAAATTAGGCCTTGTATGGGAAGTTATTTACCCATAAGGCACAGAAATATAAAACATAAAAAATGGAACACCTGGCACCTTTTAGGTGTGATTAGTAACTATCTTTCTAGCACATCTGTGTATGAGCAGAGCAAACTAGATAGTTTTGTTTGGAGAAGGTCATGTCATGAGAACTGCATATTAGCCTAATGGACGTGCTGCTTTAGTTTACCACGGCATCGTTTGGTGCTCATTCTATGGGTGCAGAATTTATTATTCCACAATCTACAGTAGGGAGGTCCCGTTGAATGCCTGTGATATCTTCGTTGTGCCGGTGACGCGTCACGTCGTAGTTTTGCATTCTATCGATAGATGGTGTTGCTAAGGAAACAGTGTTAGTGTCCAACCTTCATTGTTGCCCATGATGTGACCGTATCTGTCTTGTTGGGTTTAGTGTAATATTTCTGGAGTTCAATCCACCAATCCAACCCTTTCATTTATTATAGAAACTTTTCTATCTAACTACTCTATCTAGTTGGCTTTGGTTTAATATTTCTACAGCCCATTACACGAATCCAACTCTTTCTTTGATCAAAGTAACTATTCTTTCTAACTTTTCTATCTGTCTAGTCGGCTCTGGTGTGAGGTTTCTGCAGTCCATTATACCAATGCAACCTTTTCTTTTATTAGAGTAACTTTGCTGCCTGTAGTAGGCTATGGCGTTAGGTTTCTGCAGTCCAATACATCAATGCAACCCTTTCGTTCCTCACAGCAACTTTTATATCTAGCTTTGATAAGAGGTTTCTGCAATCAATCCAACAATACAACCCTTTTTTTTATTATAGCAACTTTTCAATCTAACTACTCTACCTAGTGGGTTTTAGTTTAATATTTCTGTAGTCCATTCCGTCAATCCAAACCTGACTTTGATCGTAGTAACTTTTATATAGAACTTTTCTGTGTCTGTTCGGTTCTGGTGGGAGGTTTTTTGCAGTCCATTACACCAATGCAACCCTTTCTTTTATCATAGTAAATTTTCCATCTATATTGTCGGCTCTAGAGTTAGGTTTCTGCAGTCCAATACATCAATCCAACGCTTTCTTTTATCACTGAAACTTGAATATCTAGTCGGTTTTGGTGTAATATTTATGCAGTTCATTCCACCAATCCGACCCTTTCTTTGATGATAGTAACTTTTCTACCTAACTTTTCTATCTATCTAGTCAGCTCCGGTAGGCGGTTCCTGCAGCCCAAATTACCACCCCACCCCTATGGTTTATCATAGTAACTTTCCTGAATAAAATCGCAGCAGTGTTTTTCTCACTGTTTCTGTACAATTTGCTCACTCGGATTCAATGAATTTTTATAAATTTAGCACGGATTTGTGATTTTCCTTCATGCTTTTTTTTTCAGCAAGGAAACCTGACTGGAGCTGTAGAATTAAATAAACGTTTGCTTGAATTAGGTAACTAGACCAACTGTAAAGTGCTGTTAACATGCTGATGTTATTGTATATGAGGTACTATAATGTAAACCTTTTTTCTCCCTCTCTGTTCTTGAAGATCCCCTGAACAGGCAAGCTGGTGAGGACCTTGAACAATGTGAAGAAGAACTAAGAAGGAGAACGCCCTTCGTTGAGAAAGGTGCTCTGAGCACGGAATATGCTGAAAAGGACGATTACGAGAAGTTATGCCGTGGTGAAAAGATACTGGTAGGTTCCTAGAAGGAAAAAAACAGCACTAGAAGAAAAAACGGCAAAACAGAAATACGATGATTTTTTTAAATAAATTTCTTGGAGCAATTACGTAATATGCTCGTATCATGAACTGGCCAAATTTGAACTTGAGCAGAAGTTTTAGAATTCTAGTAAGGGAACAGAAAAACCTATAATTCTGTCTGGGGAATCGCATATTATCGCTGAACCTGAGATGATGTCCAGATTAGGTCAGAATAGATCCCATAGCCGCAGAAGAAGGCTGGTATTCGCTCACACTATCGCTTGGCTGGCACTGGCTTAGCTTTTTGACGTGCTCCCAGACGTAGCCACTGCGCCAGAAGGAGAGAGGGACAATTTTGCTAGGTAAATACCATCGGAAATTCCTAGGTTATTTTACATGCACATGAGACATCACAGGGCCCTAATTTTTCTGAAAATGCCAGGGGTGGCTGAGGCTGTACTCGAACCCGAGTCCTCTGGCACATGAGACGGTCATGCTAACAATCACGCTACCTTGCCCCACAGCTGGCACTGGCTGGAAGGGACTTTTGTGTGGGTCACTGACCACTCAACCAACGGTTGGATAGATTGGAGGATAGTTTGGGACTGAAGGAACCATTTCTCCAAAATCACTAGCAGAGTAGATAACTAGGTAATGATGCTGCTCGAAAAACGTGGTGTGAAATAATACCTACTTTTATCAAAGGCACCAGACGGCGAAATATGTCGTCTCTACAAGACAGCATTGCATCGTTCCGAAAAAAGCAAACCCATCGGAGTAGCTGAAATCAAAATTGGCGGCATCGATGGTGCCATTCAACTTTGGGAATAGTGACAATACTTTCGGAAATTGGCGAAGTACTCGTGGATGGATAGTAAGTGAGGTTGAAGGAATCATTCTGTGTTAGATTCCAACCGTTTTAGGTTTGTTACAAGATAATTTGAACCACTGATTTAACACACTAATTTAACACAAAACCATGCGTCAGTCATAGCTACAACCTATCGGAAAACTGCGTGTTGGAGTAAAGAAAAACCTCCTATTTATTTTATCCTCCTAATCTGACCTACCATCTTTTTTTTTAAAAGGCATGAATTAAGTATTCTTATAGTGGTCATTTTGTGTTAGTGGTGTAAATTAGTTATCATCTTCATGGCGGTACTCACGATCATAAACTTGGGCAGTGACGACTTGTTATTGGCTTCATTGATGACGGCGCCCTCTGGAGGGAATCGTTGAAAGTAGGTAATAGTTTCACCCAAAGATTTACTATAGGGCAGTGACACGACGTAGTATTATTGTATATAAATTTATGGTGGAGCCAGTAACTGGGTTAGCTGCAAGGTGCACTGGTGGGGGAAAAGAAGAGCATCTTACTGAAGCCAATGATATTAGACTCGATTTCTTAGCTTAAAACGCGCGATTTTTGTCAATTTGTTGGTAGTTGGCTGACATTTTTAAGCAAGTGGAATCTTTATTTTCCGATTACAACCTCGTAGCATAAGGGATTGGAGAAAACAACGGTTTTTTAAGCCTACGAAAACCGCTCTCAAGGCACTGGCTTGACTAGAAGTGCCGTTGTTTACCCCACCATTTCAATCTAGTGCCCCTTGCAAGTATCTCTCTTGTAGCCAATATGACGTCACTTGACGCTGCTCTATTGGCAGAGTAAAGTTGCATTGAGAGCTATGGGCCTTACACACTATGATCATTGGAACAAACTTAACCTCAATCTGTTTCTTTTGGTGCTGTGAATTTGAGAAAGGAAAACTTAATCGGCCAATTCTGATCTAGATTGAAATTAATCAAACATCCTAATCTACCCCACCATTAAAAAAAAATAAAATTGTCCCTCTTGTCCACCTGCGTTCTGTGCATCAGATCTTCAAGTGTAACGGTCAAGTACTAATGTGTAGGGAGAAAATGATCTAGATCTTCAATTCATGTTAGTACAAATCAGGGTAGAAGAATATATAGGTAGTGCCACTCTTTCTCTCACAACGGTAAACTTCTTTCTTACGGTAGGGGACGAAAGAAGTACCCTCTTTCAGTAATTTACCGCCAGAGGGCGCTGTCGTCAAGTAACAGGAAGCGTAAAGCATCATGGGGATCAAAACTATTTGGCATCACTAAAACAAATTGATCACGATAAGACTACAAAATTAATCTATTAAAATTTATCATAATTCAGATTAGGACATTAAACTATTTTTAAGAAAGATCAAGTTTTATATTTTAAATCCAACATTCAATTTTAAAACGGTTTGTCGTTACGTATGGACCTTAGTATAACACATGGTTTTCTGTTCCTAGAATGTCCGAGAAGCGTGTTCATCAGCGAAAAGCTTCATACGTGGTTTACGTTTGTTGTAACGAACTATATACAATATGAATCGAACACAGAAAAAGTTCTTCAACCGGATGTTGCCCATGCACGAGTATTTCGTCAATTTCCCCAGGTATTATCGCTATTACCATGGTTACCATGGCAATGCTGCCGCCATTTTTAGTCTTCTGTACAGCCGTACAGGTTGAGAAGCCTATTGCAACGACTTTGTCCGTCCGTCCGTCTTTTTTTTCAACTTCGCAACGGTTCCAGATATTGACGACCATTGTTTACAACGTTAGATTCAGTGTGAGAAGTTAGTTACATAACATGGTAAATTAAAACATCGTTACTTCCTCATAGTTAATAAACTACTTCGATGTAACTAAATTAAATAATACCATTTGATCGTCGAATTAAAATCCTAAATTAAAATCCTCAATTAAAACAAATGGATTTTAGTTTCGTTTAAAATAGTCTCGTCGCATTGTTGCATTAATGAATAGGCTTACCGTCGAACCAAATTCTCCATTAGGCCTATCTGCTACTTACGAAATTAAAACAGCATTTTTAAAATTAGGCCTAAAAAATGAAAACTAGGCGTAAAATCATGTTAAAATGGCAACATCAAGTTGCTACGAGTCGCTGTTGGCTTCATCAACAGCGTCTCTCGTCACTTCCCTACTACCACTGATCTATATAGGCTACATTGAGCGTTACGTTGTAATCCATATCTCTGTTAGCTACTACTTACGAAATTAAAACTGCTGGTTAAAATTAGGCCTAAAAGTTGACAATTACGCCTAAAATGTAAAATAGGCTTAAAAGCTAACACATTTTTTAACCGGCAATTGTGATGGCTACTGCTTTTAGATTAGTATAATACAGATAGCTGTTGTAGTGCATGATAGAGGTGTGCGCCTCAACTGATCAGAAGAACGGTGCAACTAGGCAGTCGCTGTAGCCGCTTGTTTATTTCAAGTTTCGTCTCCTACGAGAACCAGACAAGTGCTGCCTTCTGGTGTCGTTGGTGGAAGCGGGTCTTATTTTATAACACGTTTGCAGAAAAGCGTCGCTACCTGCTAATCTACCCCGGAACAAATTAAACAAAACATTCGGTAGAGTTTCAACGCAAAACTGCCATAACCCTTAGCACGTGATGGAAAATCCTCCAGATATGAACTCGATTCCCTATACAACTCGTAAACTATCAAAAGGTGAAACTGGTTTTAAATCTGTTAAGAAGTAGCTATAATCAGGAGAGGCAAAAAGGAGTGCCCGTCAAGCCTGATGCTGGAGTTTCCATTATAATGTTACCCCATGGTCTATCTCTCATTCTGGAATGAAACCCCATGCAGCCAGTATTGTCGAACGAAGGATCATTATCAGTTTTACTGATATCCTACTGTAACTGTTAAGCTGTATAAGTTTTACGCAATAAATACGCATGAAAAATATCAATTGTGTTGCGATTAGTTCCAGCACAGTGCCTGCAGCAGTGTGGAAATTACCTTGAAATGAGCAATCAGTTTCGTTACTTAAATCCAAGGCCGACTGGGGTAGAAACTGCGAAATTATGTGTTTTGTCTTCCAGCTCAATGCCAATTCAGGAGTGTTGCTGCTGAAAGCCGGGAACAGCAATGCTGCACGATGCTTGCACTAGCTACTGCTCACACAAGCAGTCGGTTTGCACTTCTGTGAAGTCACCACACTACAAAAGTCACTGTTCGATGCTATTCGATTTATAACTTATGTGTGCTTGAGCTAGCTTATATGCTGCTTCGATGCTAGTTGTATCACAACTTCACACTTCTAAAACGGCATGGTTCGATACCGCGTTGGTGAATGCCACTGCAATTAACATATTTAGGCCGTTGTTAAACTACCACTACTTGCGCTCCCTACCGCAAGTGCCGTTGCATGCCATTAGGCTTGCTCACAGTTTCTCCCACTACTTTCATTCTAGGACTTGATTGCACAACATGTTGCGTCGTGCTCCCGAACTTGACCTTTTTTCGAATATGACCTTGTGCTGTCCAAGTGTAGGAAAAGATTGACTCCTCGCAGTCAACATCTTTTATGCCATTGGTGTCATGATTGTGATTTCCGATCCAAGCCTTGCAAGGAAATTTGTGCTTTGTACAAAGGATGACGAGATTAAGGTTTTTGAGATCACGTGGGGAAAATCCGCTAAAAGACTTGAGCAACTCGCTAAGAAAAATCCGCCTCAAAGGAAACGCATTCTTCTGATACATGTGATCAAAACACCTCTAATGTCGTGGAAGGGAAAGAGTCAACAATCAAGGTAAGATCAAACCTTTCTTTATCTTCTTACAAGGCCATTCAAGCGAAATCAACTCCCAGTTCAATTCCTAACCTGCAGTTAATGAGGACTCTCTGGTTACAATCAACTCAGGGTGGCTTACACCAATTAAAGCGTGCATGACGGGCATTCTTGCTGAATATAGGTCGAAGAAAGAAACTAGAATAGAAAATTCGGTCAGAAAAACAGTTGGTGAACTTGTTCCTACAGTATCCTCTATTTATGTCATCAGCGTAAGAGACTTAAAGCTTCACACACCTCTGAGAAGAAAGGAAAAGGAAGAATGAGGGTGTTGTCAAGTAACAGGAAGCATAAAGCATCATGGGGATCAAAACTATTTTGCTTCACTAAAACAAATTGATCACGATAAGAATACAAAATTAATCTCTTAAAATTTATCATTAATTCAGATTAGGACATTAAAATATTTTTTAGAAAGATCAAGTTTTATTTTTTAAATCCAACATTCAATTTTAAAACGGGTTGTTGTTACGAATGGACCTTAGTATAACACATGGTTTTGTGTTCGAGAATGTCCGAGAAACGTGTTCATCAGCCACCGACTATTATGGCTGGGCGTGTAGTGTCTGAATCACCCAATTTTAATACCGTATTCTCACTACTCCAAAAAGTGTGCTGTAAGAAGTGCGTCGAAGTCGTATGGTGCAATAGTAAAGAATACTGTATCAAACCTGAAATCGTTCAAACCTGAGTCACTCTCGAGTGCCTACCCTAAACTCATTGCAAAAAACGATTGTAGATTGCTCACTAACAGCAAAACTACTTTGGGAATATATCTCCACCAGGCGGGAAAGCTCCAAGCAATAAAACCCCTTATCATGAGATAGGATTCAGAACAGAGATGTGGACACCACATGTCCATTGCCACACCATGTTCCAATGCGAGTAACATTAATAGCAGCTCGAGGTCATCCCCTGAACCCCATGTTCCAGCCTAGGCTCTCAACCCTCCAATCCACATTCACTTCAGTTTGCAAACCCATTGTCACTCATTAGCAATGCTTCCACCCCTTCCCACTTCCGTTCACAAGGAGACAACATTGGCAGTTCTTTCATCCGCAAACGTTATTAGTGCTTTCACCTTTCCTTTCTTATTTGCAACCACAAACACAGCTGCTGCTTCACGAGTGAAACAAATCGTATTCACCTTCGCATTCGCCAGCTCGTTGCCGTGTGCATTAACCATCCCATCCGCCGTAGCATTCGCCTTCGCTCATTTCAAACAACACATTTTTGGATTCGACACGTATAAAAACAGCCACTGTGGTTACCAAGAGAAGCCAAATGCTGAACAATGGACATTCGTCAAGAGAGGCAGAGCTTTCCCAAAATTCTGACTGTCACAACAGGGTTAATTCCATAGAAGATAGAGAGACAGAAGAGGAAAGAGAGGATGTTGAATAACTCTGAGTGGTATCAAGATGGTACCCTTCAATTCTAAGAGTAGGAACAATTATATGCATGGTGAATTGTCTTGCACCATGAAAGCTGATGAGGAAATTAAAGCATTGGAACCTTCGAGGGCCACATATGCTAAATTTGATGCTCCAAAAAGCAATCCCGCATCATCTGCCCCAATCTCAAGTATTGCATCGTAGGCATTTGGATTTGGGCTGGGTTTCCCGGGAAGGCAAAGCACCAATTCCAGTAGGCAACCCCCTCGCCCCTCGCGATGCTAGATAGGCAGGTTTTTGCTTTAGGCCCAATATGGGAGGTGCTCGAAGAGTGAAATGCTATTCAACGTTCGAGGAGCCTCAGTATGTAACGTCGGAAGACCGTATAGAACTTTACTCCGTTCTCGCGTACCCTTCTCTTGTCAAGATCGCCACCATCCAGATTGAAGAAGATGAGAAAATCCTTTGAATGATCCTACGTGCAAGCTCATTGGCAGACCTGGTTTACTCTGCTTCCACCGTAGCACTAGAGTTCTTAGCAGAACCAGTTGATAAACTCTATAACACAGTGCTTGAAAATTGTTCGGCCCTTATGAAGAAAGTGTCAACATTCCAGGAGGACTCGCTGTACTGTGGAAAGAGACTGCCCTGTAGTTCAATGTTCCATAGGAGGGAATCGTATCTCGAATTAGCTTGGCTATACATAAGGCTACTGTAGACTATCTTAGATTTCTCCCGATTCATAACTCTGGCAAGCTCTTCCAAGGGAAGTTGCCCGAGATAGCCGCAAACCATCAAGAAAATGTGCAGACATCAAACCTTGCATCTCAACCGCCATAGAAATCACAGTTTCCCATGCTTAAAACAGTTGGCCCTTTCAAACCGCAGCCCTGTTCTAAACCCCCCTCAAGTTCCAGCCTCCCCCTCCCCCCGATATTTTTACAGGATATAACAACAGCTCAAAACCTCATGGCAGAGGACTGTTTCAGGGTCTCAAGGAAAACGATGTGGAAGCTTTTATGGAAGAGAAAATAGCCACCCTTCTAGTAGCCACCATGGATTCCACAGGAGTGGGAGAGGTAGGGGTAGATCAAAGTCCAGACAACCCACCCGGTTGTTTGACCATCAGGTGTGATGCAGGATAAAATTTCACGGGCAAGCATGGAGAGAGATAAGCCAAACATGCTTTGTTCTTTCCGTTGAGTTTCACGGATATGGTGCTCCGAGCTCCCGACCCTTGCTTTCTACCCACCAAAATGGATCGTAGGCAAGGAAGAAGACCCACTTCTCGCATCAAAAGTCCAAAAACTTCTTCAAAAAGAGCAGTCACATACACGCTGGGCATCTCGTCAGCTATGTACAGTCCAGTCAGGGTGATCCCAAAAAAGAATGGGGAATGGGAATGATTTACAAGTTGAAATTCCTCAACAAATATATTCAGTACACCTCAAGATAGAACCTCTCACGTTAGTCAGAGAAGCAATCAAAGTAGGCGAATTTTCAACGTCAATAGACTTAGAAGAATAGACTTAGAATGACTTCAACGTCCCACTTCACCTGTCTGTGTTTCACCTTTTTAGGTTTGTACACCACTGCGTGGATATTAATTTCAAGGCCCTACCCTTCCGCCTTATCTGTTCACATCAATGTTGAAACCAGTCCTGGGTTTGCTATATCATCAAGGAGTCAAAGCTCACTCCTACTTAGACGACTGGCTGGTAAAGGAAAGGGATGAAGGAACAACTGGGAGTAGACACTCTTCACTCTGCTGCAAGATTCTGACGAGATTAGGCTTGCACGTTAACAAGGAAAAATCTCGTCTTACTGCAGCAAGATGTTCCTAGGAGAAGAATTCAACACCGTGACGTTCTCAATTCACCCTTCCTCGTAGAGTATAATGGGAGCACAATTAGCCATCTCGAACCTGCTACAGTCTCCTTGTACCATGGCATACGACCCGAGCTTATTGATTGAAGAGCCTCGACGATAATGCACACTTTAATGGGGACAAGGAAAGTCCGGCAGATTCAATGGTTCTGGAAGGAAGCATGGAACCCTCATCCTTCCTGAGAAGACTTATTTCCTTTGGGGGAACAACCGACAGAAGACCTTCTGTGGTGGAAGGAGATATGGATCATCAGAGAAGGTGTTACCGATCCATGTGTCATCACTGAACCTTTTACGCTTTATAGACACTTCCAATGCAGGATGGGGCACACACATAAAGAACCTTTTGTTTCGGGTGTCTAGGCGCCACAAGATAAAAGTCTACACTTCAATGTCTTGGAAATACGAGTGATTCGGTATGCCATCCTCCACTCGGTTTTGGAACATCGAGAAAGAGATCTATCACGGTGATGTGCAACAACACACCAGCTTTGGCTTACATCAGGGTGGTTGAGGAAAGAAACAGTTCTCTCTCTATACCGAAGTTCCCTCCCTCTTCCACCTTTGCCATGGTTTTAAGATTGTGCTTCAACCGAGACACGTTGAGGGCAAGATGAAAGTCTTGGCGGATGAGCTCTCCAGGAAGAACAAAACACCCACAACTCTCCCCATCAGTTTGAAAGTCGATCTTCCACATTTAGGGAATGCCAATATCGGATTTCTTTGCCACTTGTTGCATTACCCAACTCAGTTACTTTGTGTACGCAATTCCTGATGACCAGGCATGGGTAGTGAACAGCATGAGCATTTCCAAAGGATGTGGGTGTATCTGTTTCTCCCATTGTCTCTGCTTCAAACGGTGATAAACAAGATCAGAATATTAGGGGGGAAATTCATCCTTATTGCCCCATTTTGACCAGCAGCCCCATTTCTTGTACCTCTCGTGGAACCTCAGCAGGAGAATCCAATACAACTCGCATTGTAAAACGACCTGCTCCCTCAACAAGGAGAAAAAATGATGTACCCAAAGCTGGCATCCACCCAAAGCTGGCACTAGGATTTTGTGAAGGTCAACCGTATCACAGCGAGGTAATCAACCCCAGTGGCTGACCGCACGATCCACTGTCACTGGGTTCAATCAGCAATGTCTATGAATGCCAGTGGAGAAAAAGGACAGAATGGTACATACTCCACCAGACAAACCTTTGTAATCCAAGCGTAGAACCCATGTGATTGCCAACTTGCAATCAAAGGGTATAGATCGGTCCTCAATTCATTTCTGGCCCTCCTGGGCAGAGGGGATGTACCACTTAACATATCGATTTCTGGATTGGTGTAAGCCTTCAGTCACAGGGATCTTGAATGAAGAGATTCTTTCTGGCCTGGAAGCTCCTCTTGGTGCTGAGAAGTCTCTCAGAAGCACCTTACGAACCTCTACACAAAGCATCCTTTCCACTACTGACACAAAAAACTATTTCTTATTGATGTTGGCCACAGCGGCGAGGCAAAGCGAAATTATGGCCCTGGCCAATCAATTTCTTATAGCGAATTCTTCCACTATAACATAGGTTGGCATTAGCTTCAATTTTACTCGCACCAGAATTCCACGCTAAAACTGTAAAACCAAACAAAATACCATCGTTAAACGCCTAACGATGCATCTGGAAAAACGAGTAAGAAGGAACAAGAAAGCCACTTTGATCCCGCTGTTCTTCAAAATTAAGAAGGAGACTGATAATCCTTCGGAGGAACCAATCTCTTTTCCCCTAGTTGGCCAATGAATCTGCAGTGTAATTACGAGAACACACGAGAATCTACGTAAAACAAGGACTCCCCCTGATTTGGGCTCACAAATTCAGAGTCCTTACATCATTGGGCTTTCGCGACTGGGGTACCGCTTGGTGAAATTTTAAAGGCCTGCTCGTGGAAGCACAGGACAACCTTTACCAGCCACTACATGAGAGACTTCAGAAGAACCTGTCCAGAAAAGGGCTAATGTCACGTAGTAGCATGAACCTACGTTTCGGGACAGAATACCCAGACCTAAACCTCAAGGTCAGTATAAGTCCCATTACTCTTACATCAGCAGTTAGTGGTTAAAAGGGTAGGCTACATGTGACAATGAGGACAACAGGAACTACAGAATGAAAACACACCTCCTTGTCAAGATGTACTCGGGTTCTACTGCCCTCCTCCGGGTTGGACAAAGTCAGCACTGAAAAGATAAGTATTTTAGGATAATCGTAAAAAACGTAATTTTAATTCTAAAATTAGTTTTTATCTATTCTAAAATATTCACCTTGAAGTACCCACCCACCTCCCCACTAGTCGAATCGTAAGAAACGAAAACAAAATCAGCGGGAGAAATGGTGAGCAAACCGGACTGCATGCAACACCATCATACGGGAGGGAGCGAAACTAGTGGTAGTTTAAATTTTATTAGGGGTTTCTAGGACGTAGGCCCATTTTGAGCACAAAATAACACTGAAAAGGTAAGTACTTTCAGATAATTAAATTGTGTGCATTCAGCCTTTCAGAAAATCCCTTTATCCTTTCTTGGGGTGTCGATGGGACTTCTGTAGTCAGTTGATGACGCCATTTTCCATCCCAGTTCGTGACGCTTGAAAATCAACATAAGGTTGAAATTTGCTTAACGCTTGAAAACACCAAAACTTGCTCATTGTTTCACCTGCTAACCATGGAAAACCATTGAAAAAGCTCTACTTTCGAACTCTTAGTGTCACGCTTAGACATTAAAATCAAACTTTATAAACGAGGTGGTAGCGTTGCGTTGCTAAAATAAGATTCTGGCTAGACTGAGTCAATTGGCTTGGAGTTGGGAACGAAACTCTCAAGTTTCCCTCCCAGACGGCTTGCAACGGGTAGTGGAATACGAAGGGAGAGTTGCAGCATGGAAACTCGCATTTATAAGCACCTGCTATCCCAACAATCCCATTGCCTTAAGTCGTATTTTATCTTTAAAAAATCTGTCGTAGGTTTCGAGGAACGAAGAATTGTTTTGCCGATACGTCAGCAAGGGTGATCCTTTTTATATCCTGCAGCCATTTAAAGAAGAAATAATGTCAATTGATCCTTCCATTGTTATCTTCCACGATCTCATAACCGATAATGAAATTGAAATTATTAAAGAACTTGCACTTCCTCAGGTAAGCCAAACTATTTAAACAGCAACATCACCCTGGCTACGTACGTACTTCTTTAGCTTACTCTTTCTCGCCATTATCAGGAGTGGTATAAAGAAGGATTAAACAAAGATGCCCAAATCGCTGTAAATTATATAAAGGAAAGAAGAAAAGCCAAACAGTGAAATTCATACACTAGAAATAACGTCGTACTGTAAGTCACCGTTATGCACTTACGTTTCGTCGGAGTGGCGCAGTGCCTTTATCACAATGGCCACTCCTCCATTGGCACATGGTGATAAAGGCGCTATGTCAGTGATCTGGGGACGAATTGGGTTGCCAGTTTAAATCCGGGTTATGCCACTCCGACGAAACCTATACACGAAGGTGGCATAGTGTACTACGTTATTTCTAGTGTGTGATTTTCGCTGTTTGGATTATTTTCTTCTTTCCTTGAAATAAGGGAGGTTCGGCGGGGCCCAATGCAAGTGTCCGTATGGTAAGACCTTGGGCAAGACTATCGAATGTTTCATCACTCGTTACTGGTCTTAACACCTTGTGGCCAGTTGTCTAAATAAAACAATCAGTATTTTCCAAGTGGTTTTTGGCGTGCTTTACACCACGCCCCCCGAACATTTCTTTTCCTACCTCGTGTGAATTTTTAGTCTAGTTAGATCACCATAAATCCATGTTATCAAATTCGAAAGTAACTGAAATTGCTGGATAAAAAAAGGATGAATAAGCTTGAAGGAGGGTGTTGTCTTCAACAACGGAAAAACCTGTAGTGAGCAGAATAGCTGCATCTAGTGTCTGTAATATCATTATAGCTTGCAGCAAGTAAACAATTGTGCCAAGATCTGTATTCAAGAAACCAAGGCCAGCTTTACGAGAGCCACGAAACGGGCAATTGCTCCGCCTCTAAACCAAAAAACCCTCACTCTTATACAAAAATCTATTAAAATATTTTACTATTAGAAGCAGCGTGATCATTATTAATCATGCGTTTTTACAAACGTGTCGTAGTGCTAAATAAATTTCTCCAGAATTTGTGTAAAAAGACTCCAGAAGCCGGACAGAAGCCAGACAGAAGGCGATATTGCGATAGTTCGACATTATCACGTTATACGACACACACGATAGTATTTCCGTATCACAGTGCTTTTCGTGTTTCGCGATTATCGCAGCTTCACGCTCATTTCGTCTGTTTCACATCGGAGCACGACGGTGTCGATAATTTCCCTAAATACTGATCGACTTTGAGCAAGTTTTTGTCGTAATGTTGCATTAACATTACACTAAGGCATATTTAGGCCTAGTCGTTGTATAGTACCCGACCTCAAATGTATATAATAGTTAACAGGACTATACTGTAGTAGCAGTTCTGTTATAACTGATTGATCAACTTAAAACAGCTTGGTTTTCATTTTGAGAAATATTGTAATATAATCGCAAATATCGCATACCAAGGTACTACAATAATCGTGTGGTCGAAATTTCATTATCGGCCAGACTTACCGGTTATAGAAGTGATCTCCCCGAACCGCACTGGGGGAGGAAGCAGTGCTCCCCCAGACCCCCAGTTGCTTTGTTTCGCCCCTCCAAACATTGTCTGCACTAAAATATGAACCCGGCCCAGCAAAAAATAAACATGAGGGAACCTACATATAGTATTGTGTGAAAATCTGGTATATTGACGAGAACAAGCTATAAAGGTTAACGATGTAACAGCCAATAGAGGGATCCGTGGCAGATTCTTAAGATTTCGGTTTGGGAAGACCCACCTTTAACCAAGGAGAGTACGGGTCTGTACGAATTGGTCATTCAAGTATTACGTCATCAGGAAGGTGAAGGGGCGTGGGGGGGGGGGGGGGGCTACTTCCGACGATTTGTGACGAGGGGGTGGTGGTCAATTGATGACCGTAAAGCACTGTTATCTCAGTAAAAGGGGTGGAAATAGGTTTAAAAAAAAAGGTACTCAGAAAAAACTATGGATATACAGGAAAACATCCGCTCGGGGGGAGGGGGTAAGTTAGAAATGCCATAATACTGGAGGGAGGAGGGTTGAGATAATTGATGACGATTGATGACGAGGGGGAGGGAGCGTAAAAAATACCTAATTTGTTGAGGACGTAATACTTGAACGCCCCCATATTTACTATGTACTAATGTGACCTAAGCCACAAGCACAGAGACAACACTGGCAGAGGGTAACGTGGTAGATACGGCAGCAGCGTCTTTGGGTTGCTACACCTATATTCATAGATTTAGTATCAATACATAAACGCACCCTGCCGGGTGCACAGATAGGATGCACCATGCAATTGTGGCAAGTGATACCATATACCACACTGCCTATACATAAATAAGCTGGGTAGAGAATTTCTCTTATTATTATTATTTTTGTCTTTTTACAGTTGACTACAGCTTTGGTTGTAGAGGAAGATGGAAGTTTTGTAAAGTCACAGTACAGGATCGGTAAATTGTAAGTAATTTCAAATGCAAGACCCTTTATTAGTCACTAAAAAAGATCCCCATAGATTGTTTATTGTCCCCATAGATTTAATCTTGGTAACGGCAAATCCCAAACCGGTATAAACGCGCTGCCAAGTTGAAAATGGTTCTGCCAATACAATATGTAAACTCCTGTAGAGCAGCGTCATGTGACGTCATATTGGCTACGAGACACCATGGAGGTAATAGCTACAAGGTGCACTAGATTAAAATGTAACGGAAAACACGGCACATCTAGTCAAGACAGCGCTTTGAGAGCGGATTTCTTAGGCTTAAAAGAACTTTGTTTTCTCCAACAACAAAAATCGCGCGTTATAGGCTTAAGAAATCCAGTCTAATAGCATTGGCTTCAATAAGACGATCTTCCTTTCTTCCTTCAGTGCAAGGAGCTAACCCAGTTACGGGCTCCACCATAGAATTATATAATACTACGTCGTGTCACTGCCCTATAGGGCATCGTGCATCGTACACAGACATTTGACACAAAAGTGGAAGCTGATGAAGCTTTACAAACGTAAACACTCATACTTTAACCCAACAGAAGAAGCAATAGCAAGTTCTACTTTACATATTCGGTGTGACTTTTCTTCAGAAAAGCATTACATAGGAAGTTCGACGAAAAACCCTATACATATTGGCCTGGAGAGATTCCAAATTCGTGCTCTTCGAATCCACCACTGATCTGTATAACTTGTCGTCTGGAGAGGCCCCATTTTCCTCAGGTTTGAATACCACATAGACCGTAAGAAAGTAACCGAAAGTGCACCTAAAATTTAAAGTTTAACTTGCTTTTGGTTCTTCTGTTGTGGCAAAACGTGAGTGGTTACGCTTCTGATGACTGAAATTTACCACTGCAGCTTTAGTAGGTCCAAATATCAATTTACCCAACGCTTCCTTCTTTTTATTCGTAGAGCGGTGCCTTCTGTATCATCTAGTCCTGCAGGTATTTTATGATCGTCTATGTCTTCCTGGAGGGGGTTGCTTTAATCGGCGGCCGCCATTGTTTTAGGAACTATTTTGGATATCAACAAGGCACTCTGCTGTCGAAAACATACAATCGATGATTTGTGTCCATTGTGGGGCGGCCGCAAGATAGGCTGCCGACTCTATAGTTGTCTGATAGCAACCACCAAGTCTGGAACGAGGCAGCGAGATAACGCGAGAACTCGCTGTTTCACTTTCGGTTTGACGGACGGAGATTTAAAAGTCGCCCGGCAATATACGAAACTGCCCATACTAAAATGAGAGCAGAAGAAGGATTTCTCCTTGAGTCCAAACCGAGCCACAGGTCAACAGGAAGAAATCTACTCTTTAGTTCGGAGGAAGATTATAATTAATGATAAGACTGGATATGCGAATTTAGTGTCCATGTTTACATTGCAAAAGAACTAGTATCTCGTCCCACGCCCCCCGCCCCCCACCCCCCGAAACTTCACAATAAAAAAATGCAAACCAGTCATGGTGCTCATGCACTTTTTTTTTATTATCTTACAGCAATTTTTTTCGAAATTATAATAATTTTTCATGATAGCGTGGACGGTGTCTGTAAGCTAGGAGGGTTATTTTCTTAATGTTCGTTTTTAGTAAACCGTAATATGCGTAGGCCTACCAGCCTATTTTCAGTCATTATATACGCAAAAGCAAGAAAGCCGTAGCAGGGAATAAAAAAACAGTATAATGTAAGTGCTAATTCTTGGGAGGCCACTTATTTATTTATTTGTGGGTTGCGAGTTAGGCAGTGGCGAAGGGAACGTTTGCAACATAATAAAACATTAAGGCAATCGCCAGCAGTAATTGAAGTGGCAGATGAGGAAAGGCGAAGTGGTGTATAAAAAAAATGCCCGCCCCCCGAGCCCCAGCCCCACCCCAAAGTAATTTTTTTTACTACTATGCTGCGGTCTCCTCCCTCTCCGCTGACTCAGAACTCAGAATTACAAATTTTTATGTGGTGGAAAGTATTCAGACTCAAAGGACCAGTCATTATTTATGGAAGGGGGAAGTGGAGGCCCCCGGCTCGTGAATTTTGAGCCGCCTGCCTCCTTGGCCCGAGTGCCTTGTACCCTTTTTAACCATCCCCAGTTGTGGCAGTGATTAACTCCCACAGCATCATTTAAACAAACCTGTCTGGAAGTGATTAGTTTCAGTAATTTCTTTTATAAGATCTTCAGAACTCAAAAATGTGTATGCCTAGTAAAACCTTTTAATAGTTACTTGGCCGAGGGAGGGATGCTGTAAGGGTTGCCGCTCACCAAAACCGACAAAATGTCGTTGCAGACGAACCGTCGCGAGACGTCGCATCTGGTGGAGAGGCCCCCCCCCCCCCGTCACACGAAACTAGAAGGAGCTTCGCTCTGTTGTCGTGAGACGCATAAAGACGCCTAACGACATCTCACGACAACGTAGCATCCGGTTTGTGGCACTCAGATCATTCCTATGGTTTTGGAGACGTGTGCAGCATGCTGAGACGGGTTACGACAAAATGTCTAGTCGTGAGACGTTTTGTCGATTTTGGTGTGCGGCCACCCTATATAATACGTTAGTTTATTTTCTGCATTCTCATTTCCATCTTAGACAGCAATTCCTGAATATGAATCAAGCAAACACCAGAAGCGAACACTGCAAGCAAATACCGAAGCAGACAAACGAATCCGATACCAATCGTTACGAGCGCTTCTGGACAGTTCTGCTACTGCGGGCGAGATTAGCTGTAGAAATAAAAGAAGCGACCGTGTTGTGTCACAACGTGTGAAATTGGCAGCAATGTGTTTTAATTTTACCATTTGTAATTACTGCACTGTGACTGAGGTTGGCGCTAATGACTAAGCTGTCGATGCGCCATTAAGCCTCATTCCCCCCCCCCCATTTGTAATTATTATTTTCCTTTTTCATACAAAAAGAATATCACTATGGTATGGCTTTGATTTGTAACGGAAAACCAGAATGAATCAGAAAATATGTGAGGCAGGAATTTCACTTCGAACTCGTGCTTGTCATGCATCAAAGTTTCCTTGTCATGGAATTTCAACCAATCAGAGAAAAACTGCAGACGTTATCGTGTCCCAAACAGACAAGCACACAGACACGGATGCACAAAATCCAAATTCATTGTAGTATTCGTATTCGCTTGTTTTGTTCGCTCGGCCAATAAAATTGAACTGCACATAAGTCACAGGACTAGCCAGAAAATTGTAGCACTTTGGGGGTATTGATTGGTACAAGCTACGTAATCTGAAAACGGTCATAAGTCAGTCGGTATAAGTGCCAATTCGAATACTGCCAGGCTCGCTTTTGATGCCGTCACAATCGATGCTGGTTGGCTATATTTTGGTCGTGAGTGCGGGATGCCGGAAGCGTTCTACAGGCTTGCTGTAAACATATTTTATCTTTTACTTTGTATGCCTGGTTCTTACCAACCACTCTTAATGTTTTTTTGATGTTTTTTTTTGTCACCACATTTATGCAGATTTTCTTCAGCAACTTTAGGCTGCATGACATAGCTATTGGATTCATTTCTGGTGTAGCAGTTAGTCAGTAATCGAGTTGATCATACATTTTGATACATTTTTTTTTATATTTTAATATGTACTTTTTCTCATAGTGCTGCCTTGTACGACGAAGACCATCCTGTATTCGGCCGAATCAATCGCCGGATGGAAGCTGCTACCGGATTGACTCAGTCAACTGCTGAAGCAATACAGGTAAGTCATAAATCTTTGTGGAGCGCTTTAATAGGAATGCTTTGATAACAAAAGTCATCAAACAACGCAACTCCACCTCATCAAAGTAGTTCGTAAATGCTCGGTGAGTTTTCCGATGCCCCCAGTGTGACGTCACCACGGAAGCATCGTACTCCTCATCGATTGACGGAGGCGGTTTTTCTGCTGAATCCATCGACTAAATATGGCGGGCCAGCAGTAAAATAGTTCTTCGCTTATGGGATTATTTTACGTAATTAACACTTGGTGGAGATCGTCGTCACGCAGTGTCCCCTCCCACTAAGCTAAAGGAAGGTTACAGGTCACTCGATCATAAGTAATGAACATACTTATCAGCCTACTTAGCAACGCCCTCGGCAACGAAAGGGTGATTGGCGAGCAAATGATGGTGAACAAAAACATTTCTTTCCTGACACTAGCCTCCATTTTAATCATCGATCTTTCCAGCGAATCAGTTCATAAAGGACTCGCGCGGGACGTCAGTTTTGGTGGAAACGGTCGGTTTTTGTGTAATCGGTTCAAAGTTGTTCAGTGAGTTTATGAAATCGCCCTAAGTTGCTCTAATCAAGCGGTGTATTTTTCGGTACCTCAGTGTGACGTCACCGCTGAAGCAACAGACGTAGGCATATTTTGCCTGTCAATATAGTTTCATTTTTTCTACAGATTGTGTAGTGTATAAATACAAATAAAAAAAATCGAAACCACAGTCAAGCAGAGCAGTAGCATTACAGCTACAAAGGTATTCATGTTTCGTTGATCCTTCAACGATTTAAAAAGTGCGGGCCAATAACTAAGTAGTTATTGGGCCGCAGTTTTCAAAAAAAGCATTCTTACACCATTGTTGGTCCAAGCCAATAACTCGGAAAGCGGGTATTCATTTTTGTTAGTACACACTTTACATGGGTTGCATTGGTTCACATATTTTAAGAATTTTTACTTAGTAGCCATCTCCTTCCCCACTACGTGTGATGCTTTCAAAACATGAACCACATGTCACCTGCCATTTTTCACAAATGTAAAATATCCAAAATGAAACTCACTTTACTCTATAAAACACCCTACACATTAAATGGGTTTTCTAGTGTCACTTATTTTACCACAATTTCACTGGACTATGGCTTAGGAGTGAACCGGCTAATGGTTTAACTAATACAGTACTGGTGGAGTGATGCTGTTTAAACGGTAAGAAACGTAGACGTACAAATATTCCTGACAAACTTTCTGTACCCAAAGCTGCACGTGTTTTTCTGCAAATAAGAAGAGAACTAGCTAATGGCTTAACGTACACATGCACTACTGGTCGATTCATACTGTTTGAGATGTTGCAAATACAGACATAAAAAATTCTTCACACCTTTTTATGTTGTCAGTGTATATGATTTACATAATTTAGTATTTAGTATTTAATCTTTTTCGTATCTTTACATAATGTAATTAAATGTAACTGCTAAACGGGTATTCTGTGGCACTGGATTTTAAATATCCATAAAGCAACTCCAACAGCTTTCTCACCCGTGAACTGCATGTTCCTCATTCTTAAATGAGAGCTATTTAGATACTCCCACTCACAACAATAATTATGGACTATCCTCCCATGCGAAAAATTGGTTTTACCAATGGTCCAAATGGGATTTTTCGGTTTTTTTCGTCGAGGGTAAAACCTTTATCTAGAACCACGGAAATACGCCTACGCGAAATCCGGATTAATTTCCTGTCTTTTGACACCTTTCTCACATTTTTAGCCTTCCAGATGAGAAGAGGTACATAATATAAACCGACCGTAAGTTTTTAATGATAAAGACTAGCCATATCTCTCGCATCGTTCGCTCGAGGAGGGCCCTTATTGCTGCACGTCTTTAAATAAGGTTAAGATGACTAAGCACTTTATCACTACTCGTCTATAAGTGTCGTCCCCATACTTGTAATGCCTGTATTCTGCATGTGTCTGTCGGCAGCTCCTTGGAAACCAGTTTCGTATCCAACGCTCTTCAGCCATTCTTCATTTCGGGACTCGCGCCCTGGGCCTCCCTTCCGCTGGACCTACACCTCCTAGTGAGCCGGTACTGCCCTCCAATCATCGAATTCTCAGCCTGTTTTACTCATCCGACCCCGTTCCACGGGCAATGGGTTATTGGCTCCTGTCCCATCTGTTATATGGCTGCCTTTAACATTCCCGTGTTTTCCTCGACACATTGTTGCCGGTCCCTCTTCAGCTACACAGCCTTGTAATCCTTGTAGTAGTCCTGTACCCTGCTGTTTTCCAGGATTGTCTACTTTGTCTCCCGAGCCGCTTTCGCCCCGACCCTCGCCACCATCGACTGAGGACTCTTTTCCGTGTCTGTTATGTTTGAAACTTTTATGTGCACCTGGGGCCTCTGATCCTACACGGCTTCCCTCTCAGTTCCTGCTTCTCCAGTCCAACGGCTGCGCTCACCAGACTTCTTGTCACTGGTTCCCCGTTCCTCAATGCTTCTGTCCCGTCCTCCCAAGCAAATCAAGCCAGTGTCTACTTCGCCTCCTCGGTCCTCCATCCTCAAGGCACCCCTTTGGTGGCGCCATCGATTCGCGGACCACCACCAACCAAGCAGGTTTCCCTATTCCATGTCAGCCGGCGTGGCATCACCTGTGTTAAGTTCACCATCCGCTGGTCCAGCGCCGTTCCCTTCATATTTGGTGATTCCGACCACTCTGGCAAGAGATCTTCAGCTCTATGTTTCGTGACCTGGAAAATGGCGACGCAAACATTTCCTTCATCTTAAAAATAGCTGCAGCATTCTCAACTGAACTTTCGGACCTCCGAACCGCTGTCAGTGATCTTCCGGCCTTGCAAGCCGCCGCCGCTTCTGCTACAGAACTTGAAGGTGAGAATTTGTTTCTCCGAGCCTTTAACGCTACACTTGTCAACTAACTTGGCAAATTACAGGAGAAAAATCGCTCTATGCATATAAACTATGCCCTCCTTCGACATAAGATGCTTTGGGTCTCGCCAATCTCTTCTTTACCTCATTGGCGCGCCTTTTACTGCGCGCGGTCATGAACCCGCCGACTCCCTTGCGGCCCGACCTCTATGCGCGTCCGATCCCCTCGCCTACCTGCTGCCGCTTCTCCAGATACCGCAGCCCATCAGGACCGCATCAATCCTATCCACCTTCTGTATCACCGTTCATATCAAGCTTCAAGGCGTCGCCTCTACCGTCTCCTTTACGTATCCTCTCCCGCAAAGTTTTTCCTTCATTTACTCCCCGCTCGTTCCAGTCCTGAGGTTTCAATCGACCTTCACTGTTACTGAAGATTCTCCAATCATTTCGGCCTGGACAGAAGCGGCCTTGTCTGAGGGTTGCCAGTGACTTTCCACCTACAACGTGCGGCAATTCGACGATGCAAATCCCAGGCATCACCCAACACTCCATCGGTTCTACCCGGCAGCTGCCTTGCCTTCCGTATCAATGCAAGGCCAAAGGTGTGGCGTTGGGATTCCGGGCCCTTGTTAATGATTTCTTTCACCTCCTCCCGCATCAAGCCTGTTATCGCCTCAAGGAACCATAGTCACATTCCCTGTTTCACCTCATTCTGGTCCGCCGTCCAGTACCCTTCGGCATCTCTACACCGGCCCTGATCTGCATTTCCTACTGCACAAAGGAGAAGACAAAGATGACAACTTTCATGCATGAACTTTTGTAGAAATTTGCCTGCGATCTCGGTTAATCGCTGGTGTGATTAGTGTTATCGTGGTCTGATCTGACCCCCCCTTGTAAATATCCGCTCACATGCAAGACAATTCAACATTCTTGGTTCGCACTTCGGCTCCTCTTGAACAATATGGGAATTGCTATATCGGTTCTCTGTGCGGTCCAAGTACTTTGCTGCCAAGTACTTTCATCAGCATCTGAACCTGCGTCCTTCCTTCCCAAGAATGTAAGGTAATGACATTTTCGCCGTTATATGTGTCTCTTTTCCTTTGCCCAGGGTGACGACTGCCATTCTTTGCCTTCTCAACGGACTTGTCTGTTCTCCTGTTTGGTGCATTCCGGACCAGACGCTCTATGCGACCCCGTTGACAGCACACAACTCTCGGACTGGACGAGCCTATCCTGACCTCTCTTTTGGGGGTTTCTTTCCAACATCCTCCGGTCCGCCCTTGCACCATTACCTACCCTGCGTTTGCAGAGGCATTATAGCAGTCATTCCAGGATACGTTCCGTTGGGCAGCCAGCTCGTAACACGGGTATCGTTAACCTTAGCCCGCCGCCAATTTTGACGAAGTCTGCTAATAGAAAAATAGGTATTGGTAATGTACATTTTCGTCGGCTATAAAAAAACTAAAATACCAGGTCTTGGGCCTGGTTGATTTTAGTTTTTATTGCCTAAACGAACACATACATTACCTTTATCAGCCCTGTGTTCCCTCTGAAGGACCAAGGTTCCTGAGCGGAAGGAAGATGGCGTACGCCCATTTGCGCCAGCTTAACATATGGAGGCCTGCATGCACACATACGCAGTAGAAGGAGGTTACGAGCACGACCGGGAAGCCAAATTTTCAGCAAGGGATTTGAGCTCCAAAAGGAGGGAAACTGCTAATAGAAAAGTAGGTAATGTATATTTTCGTATAGGTAATAAAAACTAAAATCAACCAGACCCCAGCCCTGGTATTTTAGTATTTTTAACTGTAGCTACTGCCCTCGGCTGACAGAAAGCAGCAACGGGACAAATCCAGCAAATCAGCAGCGCTTTTGTCGGCCATATTGCTCAATCACGGAGCGCATGATATTATTCACCTGAGATCCGGCCGGTATTATAATAGTACAACGATGGTACTATAGAATAGTAAGGTGACACTCCACTAGATGGCGCCACTTGTAATCAGGCCTATATTTGCACGCTATTACGCCTCTTTTTTGTTTCTTTATGTGCGCAAGAAAGTATTCACTAAGCAAAAGTACTCCGAAAAGCCAGAGTAGGTCAAATCATGGACTCGTATACTTTCACACTAGCTCCATGGTCAAATATGCAAAGGAAAATTTTCCCCTAAGTCGTCGTATGATATTCAAAAAAAAATCTAACTGTGGTCTACTGAACTAGCAATATTCTCCCTAGGAGGTTTTTCGGAGGTTCCTCCAATCAGAAGTTCTCCTAAAGCTATCTAACCTTTGATATAATTTAAATATTGAATTTCAGTACCAAATTATCGAGATGGATTTCCACATTTGTTCACTGAAGAGCACAATGTGTAATGGTCGGGGACGCTAAATCTTCTCTGCATAGACTGATAAGCGGTGTACCCCAGGGTTCCGTCTTAGGCCCTCTACTTTTCGTGATCTATCTCAATGACTTAATTGTGAGCCACCCTCAGCAGACAGGTCAAAGTTTGCTGACGACTTGAAGCTGAATTCTGCAATTATCAGAGAAATTGATACCGAGTGTTGAACTTACAGATTAATTGCATCACTAATTGGTTAAATGAATGGCAATTGCCGATTTCGGTAGCTAAATGTAACAGTATGCGTGTCGACAGCAGACTGGTGGTTGTTCATTTTACCTTGATGGGCATCCTCTCCCTCATTAACCGAAACCCAAAGACCTCAGAGTTCGGTTTTGTGGAAACCTAAAATTACAGCCTACACTGTCGAAAGCTTTCAGTCCTCATACCAGTGGACATTCTCTGAAACTTACAATACAGGCGTTTCACTTGGATAGACGTCAAAACTTTTTTCCGTGCGGGTGATTGGTGTATGGAATTCTCTACTCGAAGAGGTGGTTACGTCTTTTTCTGTAGAGGCTTTTCAGAAGCGCTTAATTAGTTTAAATCTTGACAAATTCATGCATCTGTCCAACCCGTAAACATGACATGAGACTTTCATTCCTACATGTCTTTTTCAGTAATTGTCATAGCCTCCTATTGGGGTGCACTTGCTTTTAAATCGCTTCAATTTCTGCTGTTAAACTCAGTGTAAATTTTCCTTCATTACTTTTTTATTCATATTTGGCAGGCTGCCAGCGACCCCCCCCCCCGATCCGTGGTTGACCATTGTTGCAATTGCAAAAAAAGTTTTATTTATTTATTATTCATTTATCTTGTTTTGCAGGTACTCAACTACGGAATTGGTGGTCACTACGAACCGCATCATGATTACTTTTTTAGGAATTCGTCGGGACTAAATGTGAGTTGAATTTTTTTTATAGGTTTTTTTTTGCAGATATGGTTTTAAGTTTGAAGTGTTTCCGGGTGATGACACTGCACCCATGTCGAGAAGGTACGATCTTAAAGCAATCATGTCTCTTCGTTTGGGAGGAGCTTGTTGTCGCAGAAAGCAACATGCAACAAGCGTTATACGCACGATTTAGTGACGTATACATCAACTAGGGTAGCTTGGTAGGTAAACGGGAAGGAACGCGTATTGTAACTACGGTGGATAAGAAATGCATGTATTCATCCGCCATATTCCCGACGTACCACCAAAACCAATGAAAAACCAGTCTTTATTTATTTTTGTACAGTAAGATTTCACCAAATGAGGATGTCATCGAGCCATAACATCTCATTCACGGTGAACTATCGCCACAAAAGCGACACAGTGCGGAGTTTAAAGAGAAAAAAAACTAGCAAGTTGGACCCGTTGCTTAAAAGGACGGCCATTTAACTAGGGCCGTCATCAGTTCCACTGTCGACATAATGGAGCGGGCTCCGCTTTCTTTGCTGTTTGGCTGTCAATCAAATCGGATCGGATTTGTCTTGTAATTTCTAAACGATAGGAGACAGCTGCTTGGGGTTTGGGCCATTGGAAAGGTGGTGAAAAAAACCGTAAAAATGGTGTATTCAAACGTCCAAATCGGTCTTCGAAAAGTGAAAATATCGTGAATCTGGTTTATTACCGCTTAACGCCGCCCGTTTATCACCAACAATCAATCTTTTAACAATCGGATGCCTTGAAAAATTAGAAACGGCTGCGCGTCTCGTTGTTGTTTTGA
>JAHWFP010076981.1:7106-47885 GCA_023313725.1 Lithobius niger
CCCCCCCCCCCCCCCCCCCGGATTAAAAAGTGCTACCGAAAGAAGCATAGGAATCTGTTAGGCCGTAACGTAGAACTACACTTGAGAGTGCCCAATACTACTAACGTACAATTATGTTTAAACCTAGAAGGCCCACATCTTTTCTTTATAAACTATACTGATATTTGAATTTCGGAAACAAAAACTTATTCCAACTAATGTTTAATAAAAAAAATACTTCGTTTGGTGGGAGGGGGGGGGGTGAGGGCAAGATCTGACATAAAAAATTATGACATACGGCTATGAATTTTTTTTTTTTTTTTGTCTGGCTGCTCTCAAACCACACGCGAAAATTAGCTCTTGTGCTTAATTTTGTAATCTATGTTGGATGAATAAACTTACTTACGTACTAAATTATGGGGAAAAAATCTGGGGACAATTCACCTGTAACGAAAAATTATCTTTGACAGAGTGAAATAAAGTTTTTTTTATTTTACTCATTCCGACGATTTATTCCAACGATTTTTTTTTTATTCGAAACTATATAACCTGATGAAACTAGAATTTCACCTAGGTTTATTATCTGAATAAAAGAAAAGTATCCTGATGCAGAATAATAACGTTAAACATGATTCATTTTAATCAAAATCATGCTGGTTCGACCAGCTTCTATAACGATACGATTGTTGACACATGTGATCAAATTCGGCCGATTTAAAAAAACTTTATTAGGAAACAGACATTCCGTGATGAAACTGCCGATCTTCTAGTCTCATTACGTGAAAACATTATCCTGATATGTTGAATATTAACATAACTACACGTTTATGGAACACGAGCCATTTCAATACGAAACGCGTGCTCTTCTGTTGAGCCGCGAGGGCGAAGCGATCGTACTGCCGCGTGGTGATCAAATTTGGCTCTAGTAAAACTCTAGTATAGCGGAGATACGGAGTTCCACGGGGCAGGTTTAACTTATAGTTAGGCCCCAACCTGGAGTAGACTACCAGTTCTGTCTCAAGCACCTCCAGGAGAGACTGCACCGCTACATAACTGGTGGCAACGGTGGGACTTAAAGGTGCTGTTCTCCTTTAACACTCCTTCCCACTCTGCCATCGTAGAAAGTCGGAAGTAATTTTAGACGAAAAAATCGAAAAAATGGAGAAATTGTAGTGATCAATTTCCCCACCATTAAACTCCCACACTGGTCACAAGAATTTTTCCCTACCATATTAAGAAAACATAATACTAAGTTCGCATTATAATTACATGTGTAAAATCTATGTCCCAGCAATTGGTAACAAAAGCTTGTCACAACAAAGCTCCCTGCGCAATGATATTTTAGCCACTGTAACCCTTATTATTATTGCCTCCTCATGTATGCTTTATCTTTGGGGATATTGTTGAAAATCCTTCGTTAAGGAGTAACTCGATTTTGTTTGCTAATAAAAAATAGCTTTTGTACGTTAGCTTGCCCATGACGTCATTTCTTGTTTTCCCTGCCTTTTTTTTTTTTTTACTTTTTTCGCTTGGACTCAAGAGCAGACATGTTGGATTACTGCCTTCTGGCCGCCATCATCTTAATTGGGAGCGATTTGGTTCTTTACCAGATGTATGAAGACTTTAAGAGTTAACGCAACTCGTTAAAGCTGTTGCAGCTCGTAAGACTGACAGATTTGTGAGAGGATTATCTCGAATCTACAGTAAACCTCAGTCACGAGTATGACATTACGCACAACTAGGGTAAACAAGAATGACACTCCGAGTAAGAAGTACGAGTTGTAACCATCCTACACGTTGATGTATCGTTGCCGATACCTAAGGAGGGGTAAATATGTACCGTTGCTGAATTTGTCATCTTGTCTTCCCGAATGCTGTTTTTAGATAATAAACATGCTGTTGCCTACTAAGTCACTGCTGTCTTAGTATAGGGATTAATACCCCTGCAGGTCGATCCACGGATGTCCCCTTGGAAAGTATGTATTAGTCACCATATGATAAATCTGATCCCGTCTAGATCCATTGAGGCCGTAAACCGTAACCACGCGCTGGCTACCGAGCACCTTTCTGCCAACGGCCAGCATGTGCGGCAGCACCTTAAATGCTTCCAGCCATTGAAGCAGTATAGATGCGATAGTGAAGTGCTTTCGAGGGAGGAATAAGTGTTATTTTCAGTGGCTTTTTTTCGATTTTTCATCGAAAATTACTTAGCCTTTCTAGGATGTCTGAACATTTCCACTGTAAATGCCGTTAGCAGATTTTCCGTTCCCATTCCGCCTGCTATTATGACTAGTTTTCCTCTTTAAAGAAGATGTCAGCAGTACGTTTCACACTGCAACCGAGATGCCCGCAACACTCTAAACGTTGCTGAAAAAGATGCCAGCCTAGCTGTTAACACCTAGGCCCATCAGAATCCTAAATCCTGCGGAGCCGGGAAATGGCAACCCTCATCATCACCAGATGTGAGTGAGCAAGCCTTCAGAAGGTGAAACCGATGTTCCACCCTACCCTTGGGAGAAGCCAGCCTAAATTGGATATGGAGCTCCAGCCCCAAAATTGGATTATCCCAACTTGGACGTTTGTGAAAATGAACCTCTAAACCAAGAACGTTCTAAAGTGCAAATGTTCGTGCTTCATCCAGAAGGACGCTTACAATGAAATCTTTCAACTTACCACTCAACGGTAGGAAGAAGGACTTTGACTGCCTGCACAGCGATTGTGCAGTATAGAAAAAGGTTAGTGCACATAGGTATGCTTTGGCCATCAAGCCGAGTGTTTATTTTTATGCATTTATGTGTTAATTTATCCACCAGAGTGCTAGGAGGTCACCAGCGGGGTTTTTTTTGTAAGAGATATGTTGAAATAAGTCCTCTTTTCAAAAATTCACTAGAATTTATTTTGCGGCTGCATTTTAAATAGTGATCCAACTTAAAATTAATTTTAACAGTAACCTTAAATCCTTCCAACATGGAAGAATTAGACGGAATAATTTTGCATATCCAAAACAAGGAACTCAAAAAGACTTGCCTTAATCTCGGGTTAATGGTTAGCGAAGCAAGGCATGAATCCGTAAAAATCTTGCATGTTGCTTACGAAGAGAACAGATTTTCATTAGACGAGCTAACTGATAATTTGTTAAGTGCTACTGAGAAAAGGGATACAGCTATTTTAGCTAAGAAAGAATTGGCACTGAAAGAAAATGAACAATTCTTAAAAGCCGAACAGCTTAAATTAGAAGCGTTAAAGCTAGAAGATGCTACTAAGGCACGAGACAAGGCCGAGAGAGCTCGGGCTAACGAGTTGCAGCTAAAAGACAAGCATGTGCAGACTAGCGACGCTGCTAATGCTCATGAGATTCGTAGGCTTGAACGCGAAGTGATGCAGACTGAAAAACAGGTAGAGTTAGCCAAACCAAGAGCTGCAAATCCGGGTTTTTCTGAACCAACTGATAGAAATAAACCACGGAAAATTTCAGACGTAGAACGGTTACTCACTAATTGGGCACCCAAATCAGAAATTAATTCTTTTTTGAAAATATTTGAACACACGATGTTAACGCAAAGGATTTCAACATTAGAATGGGTGGTTGGCCTACAGCCACTTTTAAGTGATATTTTGGTTAAAGTGTGTGATCAGATGCCAGTCACTGATATGCACAATTACTATTTAGTAAAAGGTAAATTACTTGAAAGGTTTGTGCAGAAGAAAAGAGTCTGTCCAGTCTCAATTCCGCACTTTTGAAAAAGATTTGAACAAATGTTCCGTGAACATGTTTTTGAACTCGAAACTTTGTTCTCCCAATGGTTAGCTCTCACTGATGTTAACCGTGGCTTTCATAAATTAGTTAATCTAATATTATTAGAGCAATTTATGAATCCTGCCCAGTGGGTTTAAGGAAATGGTTGCCGGACCAGATTAACCCCTTCAACGCCAGTGACGTACATGCGTACGTCATAACAATCACATTGCAGCAGGCCAGGACGTGCATGCGTACGTCCAATTCAACACACAAATCAACTACGAATTCTTGCTCTTGGCCTGCGACAAAGCAGCAATCAAAACTTGTAGTTCGTTTAGCACATCAGTACGGGTTTTCTGACGACCAAACCAATGATGTCATGCGTCATGTGATCGCTGAAACCCAATTGAAAAATTCGCTTTTTTATCAGCTTGTTTGTAAACAACAACGGCAGCCGCCGTAGCTTCGTTTGACAACTCGTGCTAGAAATCGAGCGGCCTTGCTATATACAGTAAATTATAGTGCTAAATAACAATGGATATCGATAATTCGAGTGATGAAGACTATAACCCAAGTAATAGTGAGAATTCCAACGACTCTGATAGTGATAATTTTTCGACGGGAAGCGAATTAGAATCAGATTCCGATGACGTGTGTTCGCCGGCTGCCGATTGGCATTACGTTGCCGATCCGTTCAAAGACGAACGTCCCGACCCTTTGCCAAGTTTTTCGTCCGATTATGATATTCATCTTGCAGTGGAGACTGAATTATGTAAGGAAGCAGCCTATTGTTTTGAAATGTTTTTTTAGTAAAGTCGTTGTAGAACAGTTGTGTATTGGACGAACAAACGTGCTGCCCAATTTTTCAATGAACACCCGGAAAATAAGTTTCGCTTTCACGGCTTGAAGTGGCGTGAGGTAAAGTTTGAAGAAATGTACGTTTATTTTGTTCTTGTATTTTTGATGGGAGTAACACATTTACCAAGAATTGCCCAATATTGGTCACAGAGTTTAATTTGTAGAGGACCACCATGTTTTGTAAATTCAGTGATGAGCCGAAACAGGTTTGAAAGTATTCAAAAGTTTCTCAGATTTTCCGATCCTGATCATGTACGGAAAAATGCTCCTCTCACAAGACTCGAACCATATTTGGCATATTTCCGTGAATCGTGCATGAACTTAGTATATCCAGGAATGAATTTCGCTGTTGATGAGGCACTTGTGCTTTGGAAAGGGAGGCTTATGTTTAGACAATTCATCAAAACAAAACGTGCTCGGTTCGGGGTCAAACTTTTTTGCTTGTGCCCTAGTGCAGCAGAATTCAGAGGCTACACTTGGAACTTTCAAGTATACATAGGCAAGGATAAGTTCAATATTTCTCAGTTTGCAAACAGTGCCAATTTATCAGTTTCAGAAAGAATTGTAGTATTTTTAGCCAGAGATCTGTTAGGACAAGGACGCCAAGTAATACTTGACAATTGGTACAATTCTCTCCGTCTTGCAGAATTTTTGTTAGAAAACAAAACGCTGGTTACAGGAACAATCAACCCAAAAAGGGGAATTCCAGATGAAGTACAGAAACACAAATTACAAAAACATCAGGCATGTTTTGTAAGAAAATCTAATGTGTTAGTTGTGAAATGGGCAGATAGAAAGACGTTTATGTGCTAACAACAAAATATGCCAGTGGCTTTGTGGACAAATCCCGCTATGTTGTTGGTGGAAAACAAGTGTATTTCAAACGACCTGAGCACATAAATATAACCAACTTATGGGGTCTGTCGATTCGTGTGACCAATCTCTTGAACCATACGATCCATGCCGAAAGACGCTTGCATGGTTCAAGAAGATTGGCATTCACTTTTCATCACGCATGATGTTGAATGCCAAAGTGATGTACGAAAACGTAAAAGGAGGTGACGTGCCTTTCTTAGATTTTCTTCTTCAGTGCACTGAACAACTGTTGATAAAATACAGTTCTGGCTATACTGCTCTAAAACTGATGAAATCTCCAGAATACCAACCAGTAAAAGGAGTGACACATGGGCTAGTTCCCATCCCACCCACTGCAAACAAATCCCGTCCACAGAAAAGATGCAGAGTGTGTCTGCAAAATAAGGTACGAAAGGATACAAGAAAGATGTGTCCAGCTTGTGTAGATGAACCTGGACTTTGTTCAGCTGAGCATTTCAAGGAGTGGCATACCAAATAAAGGTAGGAAATATGTTCTCTTTTTATGGAAGTGTTTATATAGGCATAGGCCTATTTTGCAAGAATGATTAGACGTACAGTCTGAAAGTATTACAATTGTACGTAGGCTAAGGCTTGCGGTATGTTTTTTTGCAACTTCAATGGTAGCTGACAGTTCAGTTTGAGTAGGGCCGTAGCTAGGAAATTTTTGGGGTGGGGGGAAGCAAACTAGCAAATCCCCCCCCCCCTTCCCCCCGGTTCACTGTTTAGAATACGCCTTGGAAATTTAGCCTAGTGTCTTGGAAGTAAAGTCCAATAAACTAAATCATAAGTGATAAAAAAAAATGCAAATTAGGTAAGCTTTGTTTCGCCCTACTTAGCATTTTCTTGGGGGGGGGGGTTAAGTGCCTCTTCCCCAAGAAAAACTGATAAAGGACATAAAACCAAGTTGAGTTTTTGTATCATCTTGTTTTAGTTTTTTGGACTGTACTTCCAGAGTGCTAACAAGTGAGCCGAAGGAGGTGGGGGATTTATTAGCCACCCCCCCCCCCGACTAAAATTTCTAGCATGGCCCTGAGTTTGAGCCATCATTTAGTCTGGTTTTGACATAACATGTGTTGAATTAGCACTTCTTGCTGTGGCACTGTTCTGCAACAATGTGCATGCAGCAGGCTTCACTGCACTACCTGGCCCTGCAGCCTGCATTGTTTGTTAGAGGGCTGGCAGTGAAGGGGTTAAAACTGGATTCCTTGCTGAAGCAGCCAAGTTGTCAGATGACTCCACGACACGTAATAAGCAAATCAATGCTGACGCTGCACTTAAAACAAGTGCAAACTGGCGCACAGCCAGGTGGACAGGTTTCAAAACCCCACTCCAAATCGGGTAGTAATAGGAACACTCAACAGGCAGCTAAACTGGCTGGTTCTGCCGACATCAGGAATGACTCCACTGGTAGGGAGTTCTGCAAGCAGTAACTATAATTCTGAGTCTGACAAGGCTCGAAAGCCTAAACCAAATGATGGCAATTGTTTTATCTGCCGAAAACCAGGCCACCGGTTTCGTGACGGCCACAAACGTTGGACACAAGAGTTGTCTAGTACGACAACTAAGTCCAGCATTAGTTTTGTTGACAATGGTCCACCAGAGTTAACTTTGTCGAAGCACATCCATTAGTTGAGTGTGAATGGTGCTTAGTGCTAAGGGAAACGGGTTCTACCCATGATGTTATTTCCCGAAATTGGGTTCAACCCCATCAGTTTGTGGGTGAATAACAGAAATAAAATAGCTAATCAATTATGCACATATTTTCTGATATACATTTATTAATGCCTGAACCGAATATTATTCATTATAGACCAAATTGGCTCCAGTTGAGTGAACATAATTGGGGCGCTTTCTCAAGAAGACCTGCGAATTCCTTGCAATCTGAACCAGTGTAATTAACCTATTGTTAAAGCTTGTAGAATTGGCATTATAATTACACATTATTTATGTGTTCATAGAACCCATTTCACTTACTAGAAGAGATTTCAATTAAGATTAAGATCGACATCATGATCAACCATTTCCTAAAACTAACAATCAATCACTCCTACGTAGGTGTACGGGTTACAGTTAATCAAGTCTGCAAGTTACTCAAGCGCAGAATACGGAGAATCAGTTGATGCACTCCAAAAACAACAATACCATGATTGACAAGCGTAGCAGTCCCTAATTGGAAATAAGGACCTGGGCTGTAAAGTCACACAATTCTTAGTATACTACAATCAATCAATATGACATTGATCGATTGTGGCTACGATAACGCTCGTGTATAAAATGGTCCTCAGGAATGTTGGCGTTCAGTTGTTGCTTTAAATCATTCACACCGGTAAATTCTTAAGAGCGGATCTATACGGAAGGAGACGAGCCAAGCTGTGTGCTATATAGGAAGCCAGGTGGAGTAGCCTAGCGACCGAGCGATAGCTACGGACAAGCATCCTCACTGAGCTAAGTATTCTCAAGAGAAACCATAGTTATGATTCTTAATCGTAATGCCAATTTGCCCAGCTCAATGTTGATTAATTGTAATCACTACAATCTAGAATAACAACAATATTGTCTCAATTTAATTGACCGACTGAGGGTCAATATTTATGTAAACCAGCGTGTCGATTAAACGGCCCATTGTTGATGAATTGCTGCTTATCATTGCGCCACCCAATTCCGTATTATATACATAGTGCACTATATTTTCCAATTGCTATCTTGACATATAATGGTTCATTCTGGGACGTTGCTCGCTAGAATAAATCATTACAATGGTGTCAGAACTGTGATTCAAATGCCCCAAAATTTTCCAGAGACATATTAGAAATTTGTTAGGCATTCAGTCATATTTTGAGCAGTTTATTTCAGAACATGTTATTACATAGTGCCTAAAAGTTAGAATTCAGTACCGTACAATTTTTCAGAGTTAAGCAGTGACCGATAGTTGTTTATAAACAAATATTTGGTGCGAAAATTTAGTAGCTTCCATTAACAATAAGTAGCGCTTATAAGCTTTCATGAAAAGTTCATTGTTGACTTTCGCTGGACATTGAATGATTATCTTGCGGAAATAACAGGTTGGCGTATTAGCGAATGTGAAATATTTTTCAGTGCTAAATATGTGCATTTTAGAGAAAATTTGCATTTAGTGGAACTATACAATCTTTTTTATCCAGTAATCGGGAATTTGGTGAGTTTGGCAATTTATAGGCCTGAACTGAGTGCTATTTATCTTGTTTAGTTCCGCTATAGAAATTATTGCTTGTAGCAGTGTTACAGCAATTTTCGCCACATTATTGCCGTATTCATGTGTTGGCTCCTATAATATATAGGCCTAGTATTTATCACATTTAAAGGGAATTTTCATTATTTTGAATTTGAAATTGCATCGATTTTTTTATGTGTTCTGGTATTCAAGTGTATTGTGCCAACTAAAATTCTTAATCGAATACAGGCTTAAATATCAGTGTTAAAATGCCTAGAAATAGGAGAAATTGTGCTAGGTGCACAGTTCATTAAGACAGTTAGGGCCGCGCGGTCTAACGGTCGGGGTTCGCAAACCAGCAGTGTGGGTATCATGAAACTTTGTCTGGGTAGCCCTCGTCCATCCGTTCACGTTTCATCTAGGGGCAGACCCATCAGAAAGCCCTCAAACCAAGGAAATTTTGTTGAATTTACATATGGTTCTGTTAGTACCCAAATCAGGATAATGCTAATGCCACTCCAGACAAGTCGGATTCAGAATCAGAAGGTACAGATACTATTGATGATATTAGCAATATGTAACATTTGCCACCACCTAGGCGTCTTCAATCTCGTTCGCCAAAACGGAAATCAGTATAGAGGTAGAATTCGTTCTAGGTCACCACACGATAGTCATGTACCCCTCACTCCTCTGGTACCACTTAGTATTTCAGTACCATTGCTTTCTACTGTACCTATAAATTCTCAGGTACCAATAAATTCTCATATGCCACTGAATTCGAATGTGCCACTGAATTCGCAAATGCCAAATTCTGCTCAAATTCTGCTTAGTGTTCAAATGCCATTAAACTCTCAGGTACCACTTACCCCAAATGTGTCAGGCGATTTGACCGCAGGGGAGGGCAGCTACCAACGGAGACGCGGTGCCAGCCCGGGACGCCCGGCCGTTTAGGCGGCCAAGGTCGTATACACTTTGACACCTTAAAGTCCCTTGCAGAGCGTGGTTCAATCCCAACGGCCTCGCACGCCCGCTTATAGGCCTACTTAATCTTATGGTGAGACTGGATTAAAGGGACTTCCGCCCAAGTTGCCAACCATGCACACGAGTACAGTTGGAGGTCCTAGATCTTTTAGGAAAAGGAACTGCATAACCTATCCTGACTTGTTGGTGAGTGGGTGTTCTGGAGTAAAAAGTACATGGGCTTTACAGTATCCAACTCTTATTTTATTCTAGTTACTTCATGCGGAAAGGAGGGAAAACTGTTCAGTCCGGAACACAGTCGTCTGGCTCACTCTAGTTGTTTGTTTGTTTTATCTTCTTGAATCTTTTGGTTCCGTCTTGCTCAAAGATGGTCGAGAGTTTTACCGTCCTTCCGTCATACCAAGATGGATAGAAATGGAGCAGCATCCGACACTCTTGATGACTAGCGGCTTCAGTCAATAGACCTCAAAACGCAATTGATCTCTTCACCCTTTGGGTTCGTCAGTTCGTTCCTACACTCGGGGTAACCGTCGGACTATTCTGCCTCGGACATAGCCGGGAGTTCCGAAGTAAGCCCGGAGTTTTATGAGCCGGACGTCATGTAGCACCGACGACAAAGGTAATAATCCCTATCGACTAAGCTTGGTCAGACTGAATCAACTCTTGACAACTAGAGTGAGCCAAACGACTGTGTTCCGGACCGGACAGTTTTCCCTCCTTTCCGCATGAAGTAACTAGAATTATTACTTTGTCGTCGGTGCTACATGACGTCGGGCTCATAAAACTCCGGGCTTACTTCGGAACTCACGGCTATGTCCGAGGCAGAGTAGTCCGACGGTTACTCCAGTGTAGGAACGAACTGACGAACCCAAAGGGTGAAGAGATCAATTGTGTTTTGAGGTCTATTGACTGAAGCCGCTAGTCATCAAGAGTGGCGGCTGCTGCTCCATTTCTATCCATCTTGGTATGACGGATAAAGGACGGTAAAACTCTCGACCATCTTCGAGCAAGAAGGGACCAGAAGATTCAAGAAGATAAAACAACCAAACAAAAAGAGTGAGCAACAGTACCGTGCTCCGACCGACAGTGTTGAGATGGGTTTACAACTGTTTAACAACAATGCTTCGGAAGTTCTGTTACACTCAATACAAATACAAAGGTAAGTAATTAACTGCTTAGTTTCGTATACAATACAGAAGGTGTATTTGACAACGTGCGTACATTGTTTTTACAAGTAGTGTTACAATTTCCCCGGCCGAGGATTTAGCACTCAGGGTTGGCATCACAGTGTGTGAGAAATTACTAGTTAATTAAAAACTAGAGAGGAAAACTAAGCAGGAGCCAAGCAAATTTGCGTACCTAAGCGGCAGCTATGTCAGACAGCCATAGGGAGAGGGAGCAGTTTTAAGGTAAGTGGAACAGTCGTGGGAAATCCCTAACAAAATGTGTTGATAAATCCTCAGGTTCCACCTGATATTCCAGCACCATTAAATATTACCCCAAATCAAGGTAATGGACAACAATCTAGTAGTGTTGACGAAAATTTAGTTCAGAGACTTGTAGATCATACTTTGGCAGCTTGTTTACAGGTAAATAATGATAATGCAAGAATAGCAAGCAATAGCCAGCTTGAAGTGTCAAAAACCATAGCAGATTCTTTCCTAGCTATTTCGAATAAAGACACACATGAGAAATCAAGGCTCTGGGAGGACGATCATGTCTTATTGCGGTGACGAATTATTAGTTATTTCCCCTTTTGCTCTAATTGTAGAAAATTTGCGTACCTTAGATCCTACATTAAAGGATTCTGAACTAGTTTCATTGCACGTAGCAAATGTACAAGTGAAGTAACTGAATATTTAGCTATGAATCCTCATGTCGCTAGTGGTCAAGATTGGCTAGTATTTAAGGAAATTTTGGTGGATAGATTTGGTGGTTGAGGTGAAACCATAACCCCATATTTATTTCATGCAGTTGAATTAAATAAAGGGGAAACAATCGAAGCTTTTTCAGCAAGATTAGAGGCAATGGCATCGCAACTTTGGCACATAACACCTGAAGACAGCGAAGGTGAACGTCAGCATAAGCTACAGTCTAAGGACGAAAGCTTACGTTCTGCATTTCTTCATGCCATGCCACCCGAAATTGAAGTGCACATAACGGAGAAGTGCAACATAACTCTCAAATGCATACTTCGTTTAGAAATATGTGTAACGCAGCTATTTACAAGTGTGCTGCCTTAGCAGGCTACGCAGGTAAGAGAAGTAAGAGTAGCTTAGCTAAGTCAGCCGAAGCTGCAACAAAAACTTTAAATAAATAAACTGAGAACTGTTAAAGCCACATCTAATGAGGCTAAAATCATTACTGTTAATACTAACACCCCACATAATAAGCCTTATGGTTGTTTAGGCCGTGGGCATTTCAAGAAAGAATGTCGTACTAAGGAGGATAACTTAACAACTTGTTCAATAACGTAACGATGAACGTTGGAGAGGGAATAAATTTTCCAACAACAACTATGGTAGTGGAGGAAATAAATACAAGGGAAATAATCGTGGGAAACGCGGAAATTATTTTTCTGGTTTCGATAACAGGGATGCAGTTCAGTTCAATAGGAAGGGCAAAAATCAGACCAACAACAGTAGTAATAATAATACTGGCGACAGCAAAATCAAAATAACAAAATAATGGCAGACAGCGAAAGCAGAATCAAAATCAGCAGAAATGACAAAATAGTAATCAAAACCGTGTTCCACAACACGCCACAGATGTTGATCAAAATGATAACTCAACACAGAAAAAAGATAAGTAAAAAAACGAGCTCATAGCCTCAATATTGACAGGGATTCAAGACTTAAAAGTAATCAGAAGGAACAGAGCAGTGACAATCAGAAACCATATGTCAGCTCAGTTCAAGCACAAACACCTGTTACTCAAGACACTGAGGTAAACAGTGCTCACTCGCTGCAAGTGAAATGCATTCCTTTATTTTCGAATGATGTAGCAAATAAATTAATGCTTAAATTGTATTCCGATGCTGGATGGCATCAACAGAAACTTGCTTTACCTGATCGTACAGTAGCTTTACCACGTTCAGCGTCGTATTTTGGTAAAATTCCTTCAAAATATGTTGCAAGGTCGATAGACGGAAATCAGAATCTCGTAAGTGAATTCCCCGATGCTTTGAAAATTGTTAATGATAAATACAGTTTAACTTGTGATTCCGTAATCGTACCACTATTCGAAAATGGTTTGGATTCTACAAACTTCCACTCAGAATTAAATCCAGTAGATACTAATAAACCTATCATTTTGGCTTTATTAGGCGGTGAACATACAGTCTAATTTTAACACACGAGTGAAACATTTTATAAAGATGGAGTCAAAATGCTTTCAGGTACTTCTATAGTCATTTCACATACAGCGCAGAAAGATTGGAATTCCAACAGCTGTGAAGAGCCTACTATTTGCTTGACATTTTCGGACAGCAAAAGCGCTAGTAAATCAGATGCCTCTCCTGCAAAACACCAGTCGCAAGGTCAGGAAGGTTACTTACGAACGTTTCAGCGAAAACAGGCAATCGATGGTACACGCAGCACCATTTAGCGTCCGAAGTTGACAGTAGAAGCAAAATACAAAAACTTATCACAGGAAAACCGCCGATGCCGCTAGGTTTTTTTTCCCCCCTTCGTGCGTTTGAACCTACCTTGAAACCACAAAACTGTTTCTTTAATATCTTCGACAATTCTCAACCGCTTCGAATTCTGTTCAGGCCACATTCAAGCTCTCACCCAGAGCTATCATTAAACCAGAACAGAACATTTAAATTCAACTCCTACAATTTTCTACAGCCAAAACCATCCAACTGGAGCCACGAACCAAAAACACTCACAAGTACTCAGCGTTTTCACGAATAGAATATACATTTGTGTTATATTTTCTTGGGCATAAAGCCATCCAGCTTAGCTGTATTTAGGGGAAAGGGCTAATGCCCAGGCCTTTCCCACATACATGTTTATTGGAACATTAATCTTACAGCTTGATATTTTTATTTGCAAACTTGTCATAGCAGTTAGGCCTATGTGCACTTCAGTTTAATTATGAAAACTTGAACCAGTAAGTATTAACTGCTTCATCTCAGGTTTATTTAATTAAATGTGTTATAGCATTCAGCTGGAATGCTTAAACCTTTATTTATGCAACTCTGCCGTTATCTTTTCTAGACCAACACTACCTTTTGGTCAACGAAATTTTACTAGTCAAAATACTGTAATTAATTTTAATTTACATCTAAAAAAGATCCCTGACCGAGACTCTACAGTACCAAATTTAAACAAGGCTTTTCACTTATTAATCTCAAGCTACGTGAATTGCACCTTCTTTCATCAGCCCTGCCTCCTTCAAACTTCTCCTACATATCGAATGGACCTTAAGCCTTTCAGAATGCACTATTCACTGGCTCCCTCTCAGCCAATTAAGTGTTGGGCAGAACCGGTTTCAAAAATGCAATGGTAACAAATACCGTGCATTGTTAAAATACGGGTATTATTTGATATGAAAAAGGCGCCAAAATTATAAAAATATTTCAATTAGTCCTTTTGTTATAGTGCTCAAAGCAGAGCAACAATCAGTTCAAGATCAACAATGATAAAATTGGAATTCAAAGTGCACAAAAGTGGAGCAAAATCTAGACACGCTAGTGTGTCGCCACCAAGTAGACGTTTTATTGTTATTGGAGCTTAATTGTTAGAGCGTAATTGTTAGAGTGTAATTGTTGTCAGATGGCGGCTCACTAGCAGACTGTCTTTTAACTGAAACCAACGTATAAGTGATTTCAGCATACTGGTGTAAATTCCCCATGCAGTAGAAATTTTTGCAAATCGTTTGAATCAGGTGTCTTGGGTCCAGTAACAAAAAAAACCTCAACACGAAAATGTGGGAACGCGTTCTTTATGGAGAAAATGTGCCCTCGATAACGTTGAGTGTAACTAGTAACTAGCTGTCACCAGGCTCCCATGTTAATTCTCATAGGGTATAAAGACACCTCGACAGCTCATTAGGGAAAGTTCCCAGATCTAAATTTCGGCAGACAGGTAAAGCGTCATACGGGGAAGTGCCTTTTTCTAAAATGGGGGTTGCAGCTAGAAGCATGTGGCCCTGAAGTGGCTTGTAAGTGCAAAATTATTGTTGTAACCATTGTTTGTATTGTCATCCAACAGTAGATTATAACATGCTTAAGTGTTACACTCGTTTCAGTACTTAATTGTCAGAATGTACTGTTTTTGCAAATAGGTGGTTCATTAAAAGACAGAATATCTTAATCTTTTATTGCAAAGGTTTGGTCTTGTTTTTTTTTACGGTACATGAATCCAAACTGAATTATCTGCCCCACCAGGATAAAAGGGACAATTTTGCTGGAAAGAAGATTAGGAAACAAAATTCACACCGTCAGCACAGGTGGGATCGTGTTCTTTATGGAGAAAAAGTGTCCTCAATAACGTGACGCAGACATTTAATTTTATGTCGACTCACTGTTCTTGCAGTCTAGTGTAAGTGGCGAGTAATTTTAAACACCTGGTGAGTTGTTTAGGTTTAGTAATCTTCGTCTGCCACCAGAATATTTGAACTGTATGAACATTTACCATTCCTCCGTGAGTTTGTAGTATGTGTTCATGATTGAATAATTAACGTTAACCTCGGGAGGGCCAAGTGAAGGGGGATGCGCTGATTGAGTGAGCGAAGCGAACGAAAATCAGCGTTTGTTAGGGAGAGCACTCAAACATCGGGTTAAATAGACTTAAGCATGTGAAACATGGGCATACAATAAGCCAAACCTCGTCCATTTGGCTGGTGTAACAGCTAATTGGGCAATGTCAAACGTAAAAATTATGAATTAGAAAATGTATAGACACTCCAGAAAAAAAGGTAGTGGTGACTATTAGACAGTGGAATTCTTTGTATTTACAGGCCTACAAAAGTTGTGATATCCACCCAAAACCAAAACTGGTATAGGAGCAGCCGCCAAGTTTCCAAAAAGGGTCGGCCTTTCCAAGTAGTGATATCATTCAACCAGGGAAAGGCCGCCAAGGTTAATCCTATTAGCCAAGTTAATCGCACGGAATAATACTTTGGACGTTAAATGAAAACTTGATGATTGCTACTGATAGTAGCAATCTTCTAGTTTTCATTCAACTTTCGAACTATTTGTAGGTGTGATTAACTTGGCTAACAGGATTAACCTTGGCGGCCTTTCCCTGGTTGAATGATATCACTACTTTGAAAGCCCTACCCTTTTTGGAAACTTGGCAGCTGCTCTTATACCAGTTTTGGTTTTGGGTGGATTTGTATAACTTTGGTGCTACAACCAGCGTTTGTTTATATTTACATTTCTACTTGGGATCGCATGTTTGGCTACAAATGTTAGAAGACGCTTTTTTTTTTTTTATCAAATATGTCACCAATCAGCTTAAATCAGGAGGGGATAAATCAATAATTTTTTTCCACTATCAACAAACACATTTTTCAATAAGATTTGTTTTATTTAAAAATCTGGTGTTGGCACCACAACACTAACACCCAATACTGCCTCATTCTAATTACCGGAGAAAACAGAGTACCGGAGCAATAAGCTTGGCACCGGCACCAGCTGAAAGTTCCCGGTACCGCCCAACACTACAGCCAAACAGGAGGGCCTAGCTCCCTCGTGCATCCGTGGAGGGGGCTGAGAATCAGACCCTCTGGTATAAAACCAACCTGCCTCCCTCAATCTCTAGCGTAGCTCATTGACTAAAAGCCACACGTCACGAAGTCGGTCATCAGGGGATCGAGACGTTTCCTTCACTGTTGCCATGCCGGACAAAAGGTGGTTATGGACTTTATAGGGGCATAAGCCATCGGCATTTTAGACTTAGTGTCCCCATAAACATTAGGGTTAAATTGCACCATCTTCAAGTTGTTTGCCAGCAAAAAATGAGCTTTCTAAAAAGCAGCTTTTAATCTTTTATTCTAACAAGATGTTAGTCCAAATTTGATTCACTGAATCACTTCACACTATTAAGAAGCAGTAGTACTTTGTGGTGTGTCTTGAATCCGGTGCCTTGAATCCATTGCGATTGGTCAACATGAAAGCCAGGGAATTCCACTTATGAACGTTCAAGGACCCTCCTACTCGCGACTTTCACATCTGATCGGCAGGGAACATTCCTGGCAGTTAAGTAGGAAGTGGCAGGCATGAGAGTGGCCTTGTACAAAAAAAGCTGAAAAGTATTTTTGAGCCACAAAAGAAAGAAAATATGATGCATTTATCCATCTTTCGTATTAATAATGGATAAAAGCTGAACATTTTGAGGTGGCTTTTAAGATTCACCTAAATTTAAATGCAAGGCCTGCCACAAGTTCAAAACTGAAGTCAGAAGTACCAAAAAAATAAAAAACCGGAAACTTACTGAAAATGTTGCTCAGCACAAAAAAACTGAATCAGCTAATTGGCTGAAATGTCTCATGCCTGAAGTGGGGACTACATGTGGCAAATTAACCGGATCGGCTGCACTAATCGGGAGGCCATGCAACTCGCCTGGTGGGCCTGCAAAAGTCGGGAGGCTATGCAATGCACAAGCAGACGATAATGGAGATACATATGGAGATATAAACAGAGTCCAAACTAACTTTAAGGCCTGAGTAAGTTAGTAGTTAACTATCGAAAATTCGCTAGACAGTGAGAGTGTCTTTTGTTGTGAAGTGAGTGTTTTTCTAGTGATTTTTCTTCACTTTTATTTAAAAGCTTTGTTTTAAACTAGTTATCCAATGTAGCTGTTCTTGTCATACTGTTCATCAAAACACCAAAGGCTGAAATACCAGTTAGACTTTGTCGATTAACCCGTAACCGCCTGAAAAAACTTTCAGACCCCCTTTTTTTAGAATCCATATGGTACTTGGGTCGGTTCTCGGATTCGAACTGGCATTCTCTTGGTTTAGAGCACTGACGACGCTGACCACTGGGCTGTGAATGCCCGCTTTGCTCGTGGTCCCCGGGGCCACCTCACAAAGCTCGCGCTGGGACTTAGTTTTTCGCTGTTATACGTTGAAGGCGTACGTCCGTATCTAGGCGGCTACGGGTTAATAGCTAGTTTAAAAGATAGGAAATTACCTGCCTTTTAAACCAGGATCGCTATTTACTTAAAAAAGGAGCGCATTAGTACCAGATTAATTCACATTTATTTAGAAAGTTCTTTAGTTTAGAATCTCTACTCCCTCGCTGAGCCAGTAGACCAAGCTACATTTGTCCGCAAAAAGTCAAAACAGCCACCCAAAAGTATTTTTAAACTTCGCAACCAGTTCATCAGATGTCGGTGCTTGTTACAAGCACCTCCCCATCACAGCACCCGCCGTTACACAACAATCCACACGAGTACGAAGCATCACAGGGCCCTTGATTGCTGTAGGAATTAGGGATGGGACAGTTTCATGTTTTTTTTAATTCAGTTCCGGTTTCGATTTTCACGCCCACAAAACTGCAGTTTCAGTATCAGTTTTTGCAACCATCCACCTCAACCAGCTACTTCTAGTTTTTTTCGTGGCTTCTAGCTTCTAGCTAGTAAACAATAGTTTATTAGCTTCTAACTCACTCCTGCTTTCACTTTCAGCAGCGTCATAGACCATGCGTATAGCTGTGGCAACATTTTCCTCTACTATTTTCTTTTTAATGACTAGAAGCTTTGCTGTCATTTATATGTAGAAAATGATAATTATTTTAAAAAATTTGAAACAACAAATAATTTTTAAACACTGTACGAAAAACCGACAAAATCTGAATCGGTTTCGGTTTTTTAGTAAAAACCGAAAATTCGGTTTCGGTTACTGACCCATCCCTAGTAGGAATGATTGTAAAGTCGCATAAACCATGTTTTAAAGTGGTTCACATCGACAATTATATTTTGTTTCGAATTGTCCTTTGAATTTTGGGCCAGATATCCACCCCTGAACACAAGTAAGAAAACCAGTACTGTGTAGTCAAGAAAGCAGACTTAGTTTAGACTCACCTGTAGGATCAATGGGAGCAGCTGGTCCAGGTGTTGCACTTTTATTTAAAATCTCAGTAGCTTCTGCTCTAGTGATTTTATAAGGACTTCCTTCAACTGTCACCGTTGTTCTAAGAAGAAAAAAATCGCAAGTATGGTCACACAGATGTCTTAGGACGGTTTATGGCCAAAGTTTGAAAGGCTCCTTTTGAGCTTATTAAAATAGTATATCAAACATAAAAATTGGTTAAACTTAGTAAAGTCCTGAATTGTAATGGACATTGCAATTAATAAACTTGGTGGCAGCCACAAGTTTGTGTGCTTCCCCACTTTATAGCCTTTAATGTTTAATTTTCCCTTAACTTGCTGTTGATTTTACATTAATTAAACCGGGTTACCGATTTTTAAAATTTGCTTGTTAATGTTCCCCGCCCCCTTAAATTAGGTTAGCAACGACTGGTCTCCAATTGTGTCCTGCTATCCTCATTAAATAGTGTTTGTAAAGTTTGGGGGTTCAGCCAGTTTTTGAATAAAAATACACCAATTTACCAAGAGTACCTGGTTGAAATTGGTTTTTATTGCCTAACCGAAAATATACATTATCTGAGCTTTAGCTTTCTCCTTCTCCCTTGCTGTTTATCTAGAGATTCAAGTTCTGGAGCCTGCCAGCTTCGCAAACCAATGCACATCTGTTTTGCGCATCCCTCCGTCTATATAAAGCGCCGGTGGCGATCATGGCTTCATCTTTTATTCCCCTGTAGTGTCCAGGTGGTGACATAGAGGGGAGGCAGGGTGGGGAGAAGGTAATGTATTTTTTCGGTTAGGCAATAAAAATCAATTTCAACCAGGTACCCCTGGTAATTGGTGTTTTTATATGCCAATGAAAACTTTCATTACCCGAGCTTTGAGATGTGGTCATTGTGGCTGAGCGGTGAGAGAGCTCAGCCTGGTTGCTGGAGGGTTGCGGATCTGGTCGAACCCCTGGAAAGGGGAACTTGGCCACGTCCCCGCCAAAACTGCCAGCCAGGGTAGCGAGAGAGGCTAGCATGCTCCTTCAGCGGCTATGGGAACTATTCTGGCCAATTCTGGACAATCTTTCGGCCCCTACGATGATCGGAGGTTTCCCGGATCAAATCCCCGGGTTGGCACCTCCCTTTACCAGATTTCTTCTTCTCTAAAAAAAAAGTCTGGTAATGTTCAAAATTGAGCCGGTTCAGCCACACGAGCAATAAATTGCTTCGGCTGACATAAGGCTCAAAAGAAATTCATAAAAAAATGCCACAGACCTCGTCAAACAGTGGTTTTCAGCCCCCTTGACGGACATCCGGGGTTGCGAGCTGGTTACCAAAAAAGTTCGCAATGGGTCGAATTGACAAATTGGGTTATTAGGTGAGGTGCGCTTAAGAGGTTCAAAGGATTCGGCTGGCGGCCACGAATGGTCTGAGGCGTTAAAGTCCTTCGGCCTGAGCAAACATATCCCCGAGATAGTGGGATGTAAACACAGTGGGGTGTCTCCATGATGCAGCTTCTAAAATGTTGGTGATGGGGATGTTACTGTGAAAGGCCCAGGATACTGAAATGGCTTAAAGTTCATAAGCGATCATGCGGATATTGTGGTAGTAGCAGTCGATATCAAGGGCGTTATAAGCTTAGAGTATGACCATCTTGATCGAAGTGGAGACCATTCATGCAGTTGTCTCGCCTGTACCGTGCGTAAATGGTATAAAGAGCTGAGAGCGACCTTTGCGAAGGTGCTTAGTATTCTTCAGATAGAAACGAAGGGCTCGAACTGAACGGAGCGCCCGTTCGGGTTCGTCCCCCAAAATGTTGAAGTGAGCAGGGATAATAAAAGGATGCGACCGTTCGCATGGCTTGTGTCTCAGGTCTGAAAGAACTCGCGGCGTTAAGGGTACTCCTTAGAAGACCGCCAAAAAGAAACAGTCGCCGTTGCCGATAATTCCTGTATCTCACTGCATCGACGGCAGGCTGCCAAGAAACCGGTCTTGCGAGTAAGGAGGCTCAGGTAACATGAAGATAGCGGCTCGTATGGCGCTGAGGGAGGAATATTAGGACTATGAAGAAGTCCCAGTCTGGAAACAGGCGCCGCCGTGTTACCGGTCGTTCGACGTCATAAGAGTTGACACGGGCTGAAATCCGAAAAACATCCAGAAGATGTAGGCCGTCTGCAGCTTTAAAATTTTTGTTTCTATTGCCTATTGAAAAAATACATTACCCAATTTATTAGCATTCACCTTCTCTAATGCTGTTTCTACTAGAGATAAAACGAGTTCTTCCGGTTCGCTTAGCTACTGCGCATCTCCACTGCACAGCCTCCATCGTATAAAAAAAATCGATGCGGAGCGGCGGCTCTCACCTTTTCGACATCTCTATCCTGCCTAAATGGCAACAAGAGGGGAGGAGGGCGGGAAGCCGGGTAATGTATTTTTTCAATAGGCAATAGAAACAAAAATTAACCAGGGCAACCTGGAATTTTGATGTTTCTACTTGCCGTGAAAAAATACGTTACCCAACTTATTAGCATTCCCATAGACTTAGTCAAGGCGGTGGGAGCCATTTGATCGGAGTCCACTTGGCTAGCGACCGGCCTCTGTAACGCAAAGTCCAAGACAGTGAGTCCAAGAGTCATAGTACTCTGTGAGACGCAAAAACGGCCCAACACGGTACAAACCGTCAGCATGTTGTGACATATCCCGGAGGTAATGGGACGTGAAAACGGTAGGATGGCGCCAAGAAGCGGATTCCATAATGTCTATAATGGAAATATTGCTGAAATGTGCCCAAGGAGTAGAAATGGCACGGAGGTCGTGTGCCGTGACTTTGATATCCTCTGTGATACAATTGATGTCAATAGCTTCATAGGCTTGGAGGACGGCCGTCTTAATCCATGAAGCAATCATCTGTGCGGAAGTGGTTCCAACTTTATAGGTAAATGGAAGAAAGAGCCGAGTGCGATCACGGCGGATAGGAGAGGATGCTTTCAGGTACAAGCGGATGGCACTAACAGGACACAAGGTCCGTTCTTGATCATCCCCCAGGATGGAGGATAACGAAGGAATGATGAACGGATGCGTGCGTTCAGTGGGTTTCTGGGTCTTTGCTCGAAAGGAAGAAGCAGGGGTTAGAGTAGCACCGCGGAAGTCCGGTAGAAAAAAGCAGTCGCGTTATCTTGCGGACAGGGCTTGTAATTCGCTACAGCGAAGACAAGCGGCTAGAGCAACTAAGAAAACAGTTTTTCGTGTGAGGTGATTGAGGCGTGCAGAGGCTAAAGGTTCATATGGAGGAGCCATTAAAGCCGTAAGGACGATGGACAGGTCCCAGTCCGGAAACCGCTTGGGGACCCGTGGGCATTCCAATTGAAAAAAGTGGATCAATGAGGAGATTTTATAATCCGTGAGGAGGATAGTATTCTCGGCGGCCTTGAAGACAGCATTTAATGCTGACCGGTATACCAGGATGGTGGATCCTTGTAAACCTTCCTTAAATAAGGAGGTTAGGAATCGGAGGAGATCGTGTAAAGGGGGATTGATTGGATTGATCTGTTGTGGGATACACCAATGAAACCACCGCTTCCAGTGGCTGTCGTAAACTTTCGTAGTGGAGGATCGCACGGCCCTGGAGGCAATGCGAGGAGGCCTCGTCTTCAAGAATGCCAGCTGAGCGGAGGAGTCGGACGATAGTAGCCACCCGTGAAGCTGAAGCGAGGACAGGTTCGGATGGTGGATCCGTCCCTGGTCCTGGGATAGAAGGCCCCGTTGTGCAGGTAATTGGCATGGAGGGGCGATGAGAAGGGATAGGAGGAGAGGAAGCCAGGCCGCGGATGGCCAATTCGGTGCAATCAGGAGAAACCGGCCGGAGCAGTTGGTAATTTTGCGGGAACTAGTGACAAGAGACGAGGTGGAGAGAAGGCATAAGCGTGAAGATGGTTCCAGTCCAGAGTGAGGGCGTCCACCGCCCAGGCCCGTGGGTTTAGTAGAGGGCTGACAAACAGAGGAAGTTTGCTGTTGAATCTGGTGGCAAACAGATCCACCATCGGTCGATGCCACAGTTGGAAAAGGGCATGGCACACGGACGGGTGAAGAGCCCATTCGCTGACCGGAGGCTTCTTGCGAGAGAGGGAGTCGGCTATGACGTTCAGGGTTCCCGGAATGTGTAGCGGCAGCAGGCGGCTGCGAGAGATGATACAGAAATGAAAAATCTCGGACATGATGTGGTGGAGGGAGTGAGAGCGGGTTCCACCGTCTTTGCGAAAGTAAGCTACTGCCGTCGTATTGTCGATGTGGATCTGGACAGTTTTGGAGGATAGGAAGCCCTGAAAGTGGCGGAGGCCGAAAAGGACTGCACGAAGTTCTAGGTGGTTGATGTGTTCGGTGGTATCCGCTGGCCAGAGACCGGAGGCAGTGAGGTTGCCGACGTGTGCACCCCATCCAAGACGAGAAGCGTCCGTGAACAGATGGAGGTCGGGGGAGGGCTCTTGGATGGGAACGGACGCAGTCAAGTTCAGAACGTCCATCCACCAAAGGAAGGTCTCCATTGGAAAGGACGGGTTCCGGGATTGAGGAGGCAGCTGAAGAGCAAGGCTGGCGTGGCCCCCCCCCCCCCCCATTGTGTCAAACAGTAGTGATGGAGAGGACAGGCCATCCACCTGCCGTAGGGAACGAGATCCGCGAATGAGTCTATTGTTCCCAAGGTGGACGCAAAGTCCTGGAAGGTGTGTCGTGGTTGGTGTAGAAATTGCAGGGAGGACAGCAGGTGGGAGCGGATCCGGTCTGGCGATGAGGCGACTGTGCCCTGGAGGACGTCGAAGGATACCCCTAGGAAAACAAAGCGTTAAGCTGGTAAGAGTCGGTATTTGGGGATATTGATACCGAAGCCCAGTCGATGAAAAAGTGACACGGCGGCATGCAAGTGCTGCAGCAGCCCGTGAGATGTCCGGTGGGGAAGAAGACAGTCGTCGAGAAAGGCGTGGATGCCGATCCCTTGCTGGTGGAGACAAGCCAGGACCGGACGGAGGATGCAGGTAAAAATCCGAGGAGCCGCATTGAGCCCGAACGGCAGACAAAGGTATTCGTAAACTGTGTTGTTGAGGACGAAACGAAATAGGTGGCAGACAGCAGCATGTAGAGGAATGTGTAGGTAGGCATCGGCTAGATCTAGGGACTCGCGGATAGAGGATACGGTTTCCATTTGGAAATGCGGATTGAGGATGTAACGATTGAGAGGCACGAGATTGAAAATTAGTCGAGTTCCACCGTTCTTCTTGTCGCAGAGGAATATATCGCCGTAAAACCCAGGAGAGAACGGAGGAGGACCAACGCGTATAGCGTGTTTGTGGACGAGAGATTGTATTTCTAAACGTAAAGGGTGTGAGGTTTGAGACTGACGATCCCAAGGAGAATCGCCTACCGGAGGGGAAGCGAGAAACTTCGGCTTGAAGCCGTCGGTTACAATTGATCGAAGCACAGAATCGGTGGTAAGTGCATGCCAGGCTTTAGCATAGAAACGGAATCGACCCCCTACGGCTTGTAGGTGTGGAGGAATGTCAATAGGATTTGAGGTTTCTGTGTTTGGAGTGTCGTCCGGAATCGGAGGATGACCGACCCAGGGAGCATCCTCGTCCGCGGCCCTGGGTTCTGTACGGAAAGGGCGAGGCGGCGCGAGGAGCAGGAGGGGGCGGACGTTCAATAGACCTAACACCAAGAGATGATTCAGAAGGCGGATCAGCCTTCGGCTGAGTCGAAGGAGGACGTCTGCATCCTCTTGACTTGACGAAGCGCGGCTTTCTAGATATATCCAGGTGCGGAGCCACCTTTGGGATAAGGACCCTGAAGAGGCACTCTGTCTCGTGGATCGGCTGGTTGCGGAGAAGATGACAGGTAGACACATGGAGATTAGGGGCGGTGTTGAGCACGACCTCTCGAAGCAGCAAGGTGGAGTTAAAAAGGGCCCTGGTAAACCAGTTCATGGCATGGTAGGTGGTGAAGCAACTCTTGCGGAAGACTTGATTAATGAAGAAGGTAAGCTGACGAGTATCCTCAGGCGGTTCCGTATAGAGCCGCTCGCAGATTGCGTTAGTGGCCGTACTGAGGACATCTGCTTACGAAGCGGCCCGCAGGCAGAGCCGGAGGACGTGGTCGTTATCACGCAGAACGAAAACCGGGACAGTGGCCCGACGAGGGAGATAGAGAGAGGAGCCAAAGTCCAACTTGTATCAGTCGTAAGAAGTTCCGATTGCGGATATGTGTCAAAGTTACGAGGATTGCCGGTCCCATCCCCTATGGGTCGAAAGAAATAATTTTCTCGGCCCGGACGAGGTGGAGGATGTTCTTTGTCTTTCTAAGGGAGATCCGTTTCCTATGAGGATACCCCCTTCCGAAGGAGGGTGGTGAGCAACGTAGTGGATTGTCCAAGTGGTTGCAGCGACGGTTGGTCCCGGAGGCCGAAACCGTAACCAGTGGCCAGGCCCCTGTCCTTGATAGTATCCGGTGCGGATGCGGAGGGTTTGTACAGAAAACAGTCTGGGATAATTTCCTCCACTGTCCTCATTAATTCTGGGAGAGGGATCTCAGAAGGATCCGGGTCGTTAGGGAACGGAGGCTCAGGTAAGCCAAAGTCCGAAGGGTCCGGGGAATAGTACGGATCCTGAATATCCGGAGGCGGAAAGGACGGAGGTGGCGGTGGAAGCAGAAGACGAAGCGGCGGATCGGCGGATGACGGACCTGTGGATGCCGAGGAGCACTGACGCTTGGGGAGAGAGGCCAACCAAGCGGATGTGTAGTCCGGTTCATTAAGTTTGAAGATACGTAGGGACGAGTCCATTAGGGAGTGAACCTGAGATGGAGTAAGAGGCTCATTGGTCCGCTTAGAGGTACGAGAGGACCGGGAAGAAAGGTCCAAAGGTAGGGTAGATGCGGATGAATCGAGTTTGGCTGCCGTTTTCCGTGCCTTAAAGCTTTAAACGTGCGTACCGTTCCTTAGTACGAGCAAGCTCGGAGGATAAGGATCGAAAGTCCGATGCAGGCGGTGGTTGGCCACATGGGATGTGGCGGTAGTATTGCACTGTGGAGGAAAGGATTCCGACAACAGCGGATTGGGAGGCGGAGTCCAACATATCCTGTTCGGTAGTAATTTCGAGAACCTCAGCATTTTCGAAGGATGGAGGAACAGGGGAAGCAGATGAGCGAGGAAGGGCGGATACCCTCGGCATCGAAGCGGATGCGGATGGCTGGTGTTGAGACGGAGGTAAGCACAGTCAAACCGGAAGTGAATAGTATGCCGGCTAGAGAAGAAAAGGTGAGAGCCGCCGCTCCGCATCGACTTTATATACGATGGAGGCTGTGCAGTGGAGATGCGCAGTAGCTAAGCGAACCGGAAGAACTAGTTTTATCTCTAGTAGAAACAGCATTAGAGAAGGAGAATGCTAATAAATTGGGTAATGTATTTTTTCACGGCAAGTAGAAACGTAGTTTAGGGCTGATCGGTAAACAAAGGTTGTTGAGCCCTTGAGGCCTTCCTTAACGAGGTCTTCGAGGATGGTTAGGTAGTTGGAAAGAGAGGGATAGAACGGAAGAACTTTTCGCGGGTGACACCAATGAAACCATTTGCGCCAATGGCGTTCGTTGATTTCGTTGGTGGATGAGCGGATAGCCTTGGAAACGATGTGGGAGGCCTGCTCCGTAGAAAAGCCTATTGCTTAGAGGTAGTGTTGGGCGGTAAACTGGTCCGCACGGTGTACAGCGTTATCAAAAATGCAACGATACCAAGTACCGTCAGGGTTGCCAAAGGTCCTTACATATAAAAATATCGAATTATCGACCTTTGCAGCGAAAAATTATCGACCAAATATCGACCAATACTGAATATCTCCTGAAAAAGACCTCGTCAGACACATACGAAATGAAAAAATGAAAAACCGCAAATGCAAGCAAGTCACCAACATACATGATAGCGTTTGGTCTAAGGTTATAAAAAAACAAAACAATTGTTTGTACGGCTGATTCCTCTTCCCTCCAAATAAAGTTGTAACCTGGCTCGTTAAAATTAAAAGTTTCCTTTTTTTTTTTAATCATAGCTTCTAATTACAGGGATCGAAATGTCCAAAAAAAAAAGCTTAGCATTATTCCGATGCAAAATAAAAATTTCAAACAATAGCAAATTAATGGTTAGGGAACATTCAAGTATTACATCATCAAGAAGGGGAAGGTGGGTTCGCCTGGAGACGACGATTGATCACGATGCTTCTCCTCCCCGATGTTCTCAAGCCTAATATGCCGTCAAGACAAATTGTTTTTTTTTTTTTGCTGTTTAATCCTTTTGAATTAGTAGTTTTACTTTTCTTTACGGCAAAGAATTTGACCATTTTACTTTGAGTGAAATAAACAAAAATGTAATCAAACGACGCTATGTCAATACTCATAAGTTTCGCGAATTTTCGATACGCTTCATCCAAATAAATATTATCTTTAGTCCACCTATCTTCGTCAGGCCGCACGAAACGTGTGAACTGCAGTTTACGTAATATTAATTGTATGCATTTCCACTAAAAGTATTAATTCAAACTTGGCACTTCTGTGGCTCTGTAGCATACGATTCTCTCTTAAGCTGTGGATGCTGTTTGAAGGCGAGTTGTTCTCCAAATCGTCTGCTGACGAGGTATTTAATTGCAGGAAAAGCAGACCCATGGATATTCATGAGGGGTTACCCTGTCAATAACTCATGTTGGATTGCGAGTAACTTAAAACACTCAATCCAAAATGAGTTATTGACAGGGCAACACCTCATTAATCTCTATGGGCCAGCTTTTCCTGCAATTAAATACCTCGTCAGCAGATGATTTGGAGAACAACTCACCTTTAAATGGCATCCGCAGCTTAGAGATTGTAGGCCTACTGGATACAGAGCCACAGAAGCGTCAAGTTTGAATTGATCTTTCTAGTGGAAATGCGTACAATTATGTAGACTGTAGTTCACACTTATCTTGCTGCCTGACGAAGGTAGGACTGAAAATAAAATTCGCGGTACTGATGAGTATTGACATTTTGAGTTTAAGTGTTGTTTGTTTGCATTTGTGTTCTTTTCTTTACTCATGCATATAAAACTAGCCTGCAATATTTTTTTTTCAAACATGTGTAAAAATTTCTCACCCTACATTTTCGTTAAAAGTGTAATTTTGCTTAAGGGCATGCAGGTAGAAAAAAGAAAAAATGATGCTACTGTAAGCTAGACCTATAGTGTCGCTCCGTGCTGGCAAATTAACATTGGCTTAATGATGTTTTAAATGATAGTTTTATTGTAATGGGCCAGGACTATTTCACTACAATTTTTCCACATACCGGTAGTTATATATGTTTCGCAGTGATGTTGAATTGCTAAATTGGCATACACATTTCATTTTACATTGCCAATGTCTAAAATTGGGGTGCAAATTACGATGCGATACCGCTCATTTCGAGCCCTAGATTACAATTTAGCTTTTGCGGGTCATCAAGTTTCAGGTCAAGAAAGTCTTAAGTATGCATGTACCTTTAATAATTTAACAATTATTTACAGATGCACGATGTGAAAAGTAGTTTTCGATCTCAGCTGTTTGATTAACATAAGCGAATCGACGGTTCAATTGGTTCTTTTATTACCATAACAAGTCAGCCGTTCACAAACACATTCCTATTTAACGTTACAATACTGTAAATAATTATTTATACTCTTTTACAACTGAACTCCTTAATAAACAAAGATGAATAACAATTAAAAAGAAATTATGTAAGCCTCCACAATCTCCGATACAAAATCTCTAAGTGTCTAGCGTAGCAAAAGCTAATGCAAGCGCTAACGCTCTCTTGCGCACAATGGTACTTCCAGTAGCGGTACAGCGAAAAGGTGGGGCTATACATTCACGCTGTAGAGCAACTCAAAGAGTTATTTTTTCGAAGTGAAACGGGAAGTTCACATTTTATAACTGCTTTCGCGTACGTAGAGACCGTGACAAATAGCCAATATTACAAAAAAAAATACGGTAATACAGTGTGACTTTTTGCAATACATTTATTTTAACACTTAAGTTTACCGACTTTTAACGACTTGGAAAAAAAAATAACGACCAATTCGATAATTATCGACCAACTGGTAAGCCTGAAGTACCGTGCATTGTTAAAATACCGGTATTGTTTCAATATGAAAAAAGTCGCTAAATTATAACAATAGTTCATCTAGTCCTAGTTTAACTTAAAATGATTCACTGAATCACGTAAGGTGTAACGCTGAGAGCTACGAAGCTTTTTTTCCCCCTCAGGCTAAAAACAGCGATCACCACTAAGGGGGCAAACTACTCCCCCCCCCCCCAACCAGAAATTAACATTTTCGAACCCAGTTTTCGACACAATACAGCCATATGTACTCCGCAAGTTTCTACGGGAACACAATTTGCGAAAACGATCTCTGAAAATAAATATGAACATTTTCCACCACGTTTCACCACCCGGAAGTCACTTCCGACAAAGCAGCTTCAGTTGTAAAAATGTAAAAACTTGGTATTTTTCTTTTTCGGCATAAAGCCACAGTTTAGTGTGTGTTAGGGGACACATATGGTTAGACAATTGCACTGCCATATAATTTATATGTTTTGAAATATTCAATCTTGTTGCTTGCTGCTTTTATTTTTGACTTGTTGTGGCACAGGCCATGTTACGACGATTTTATTATGAAAACTTCAACCACCTTTAGCTTGACTGCTTCAGATTCACGGGGGGTTAATAATTTTAAACATGTAAATAAACTAGTAACAGTTTAAGCCTTTTTCATAACGTATTTCAATGTTTACTTACGGAAAACTACCGAACCGGCACTCGCGATTTTTGTAGTTACGTTTTTTTTTTTAATATTATGCACACTTCAATTTATTAGCATCCCAGCAACGATCCCTAGTCCACGGCAATTCAATCCACAGTATCCTTCTGTCAATTAAATTCGATTGTACAGCTTCTACAGTTAACGAAAAATCCGTTGGTTTTAAATTTGCCTTTGTTCCTTCACATTTTAAACTAGCATGTAAATTCTTGTTCACTACCGTCAATGCATTTGCGCTGCTCTACCTGCCGAACGGCCCTCAGCCAATCAGGATGCAGCATTTTCCAGAAAATTGGCGCTCAGCCATTCACAGCCGACTTCGTCTCTTGCCTGCAAACCCTTCCAGGGAGCTGTCAAATCATGTGGCATAGCAACAAGCCCAACGTCTCATGACGTCACAACTATCGCAATACTAAAGGTTGCATTCCCTGGGGTCCGCGCGCCTACGTCAGCAGGTCCACCTGGTTGCTATATAAACAAAAGTCGCGTTCGTTCCTTAGCCAAGCTCAGAGACGAATTGCCGATTGTCGCTACTCCGGATCTGGGGATCGGGATGCCTCTCCACTGCCATGCCGGGCAGAAGGTAGTAGTTGTTATGGACTTAACGGAACTAGTTTAGCTTTTTGAAAATTTAACTTGTAGGACAAGATATTCTAAATTTTATAGTTTAAAAATTTAAATTCGACTAGGCAATTTTTGCGATATGTAGAGAGTTAGGCCATCGGCATTCTTGACCAAACCTCTCTGCATACTTAAGTGTTTAGGGACCACTTCCTAAAAACCCGTTTCTAAATATTAGCCACAGCGCTATTATTTTTTAATTTTATTTTAACTAAATGGGTTAATCTAAAAAAGGAAACTTCACCAAAATCACGTAAGGTATTACTGAAGCAGTTAGGCCTTTTAGATGGAACTCTGATACTTACAGGTGGTAGGGTGACCTGTAGAGTGTATTGATTACTGTAAAAACTAAAAGCTACCCGTTTTAAGTAACATTCATGGATTTGAACATTTAAGACTGATACTTGTCAAACTACAATGTAAACAAAAACTGTGTTTGCAATCGCCGATGTTTTAACCTAAAACACTTGAAGTTTATTTAAACTTGCCTTGCTTTAGTAGTAAAGCCTTTGAAGTTCACTGAACTTATTTCTGTAAAATCAGATGTAAATATTTTTGCATTTCATGTTTTATTAAAAACTACCCATGTAACGGCGGATGCTACGACGGCTGAGGTGCTTGTAACATCCCCGACATCAGGTAGACTTCGGTCTTGATTAAAATAATACTTTCGGTGGTTTGTTGGTTAATCAAAGCACAGTCGAAGCTACGACCCGATGTAGGGAACGGAGCGAAAATATCCTATCAATTTACGTAGGCTAACAAGTATTAAATTACACGGTACGCGCTGCCACCATGGTGGAGTGACATTAATTGCAGAAAATCCTTAGTTAAGAATAAAAGGGGATTTACGTAATATTTTAACTCTACAATTAATAACTGGGTAGAAACAACTGACGTTTAAAACGCTTGGTTTTATTTATGCAGTTAGACAAAATATAAAAAAAAAAACACTTTACATTTTCACACGAGTTTTTACAACTGAAAGCTTTGGAAATTAAAGCACAACGAATTTACATTTATAAATTCAACAAACGAACTTTGGCGTTTAAGAAAACAGTTACCTTTCACATCAAGAAAGTTCACTTAGGTATTTTTCAACCTCCTAAAGTAAAAGCAGCCGCAAGTCACAATAGGCCTACAGTATGTTGTTTGCGCACAAACTCAATTAAAACTTCCAGTTAAATCTGAACTATATCGGCTCAACGGGAGCACTAGCAATTTAAGCAGGACTTTCACTTAAATTAAATTATTTAAAATAAGTAAGATAAACTTGCTTTTTAGGAAGGGAACCACCCTGACGTTTATGATTAACTAAGTTCAGAAACTGCCGATGGACGAAGTTAAAACATAAATTTTCAAACTAGGAGTTAAGTTAAAATTTGAACTAGTAATTTAGGTTTAGGGGCCTAAAATAAAACTTTCAATTTAAACTACGTGATACGAACTACAACCATCGTGCCCGGCATGGCAACTATCGGACGGCATCATTCCGGTCCCGATCGGCGTGACCACCTCCTAGTCTGAGATCTGTGAGCTGTGCTAGCTTTGGGTTTGCAGGGCTGGTGGTATATATGGGTGACGGTGGGAGCGGACGTCTGCGATGACTGCACGGTTTGGCGGCAATCGAGGCAGACAGGCTTGGGAGAGGGAAATTTGTTCGAGTCCCAAAATGAGCTGTACTACGTGAGGGCTTTAGAGGGAGGTGTAACGATCTGGATGGGCCTTTAAAAGGTAGAGACAGGTGGGTTGGCGCTGATTGGCCGGAACTTAGGAGCTCTGAGTGGCTGGATTTCGGACCGTTGGAGCCGTTGAGGGTTTAGAGTTCTGCAAGGGTTTGGTGAGTTGATGGAAACCCAACAGTCCGAACTACGATATTAGGTATCGCAACTATTGAAGGAAGGGGGGGGGGACGAAGTGTTGGCACATAATATCAATCTAATGGTTGTAGAAAATAGATCTCATTACTGGATGGTTTTAATAGAAGGAATATTCAGCTATAAATGCATTGGGATAGTGGGTGGTCACCCTCGGCGATTTTTGTATCCGTATTTACAAAAAAAAAACAAAAGATGGCGTCCGGCAAAATTGCCGTAAAAATCTTTTTAAGCCGAGCACCATGGCTGTCTTCAAGGGGCAAGTAAAAATAGTAAAAGAGTATATAATTAACGTAGTGAAAAAATGCTAAAACGCATTTAAGGTGGGGCTTTATCATTGCAGTGGCAGAACTTAGATATCATGGAAATTTTTCATAAAAATTGTGAGCGCTACAAATCAAAATAAAAAATATCACATTTGACAAGTTCACATCCTATTTAGGAGGTTAAGTACCTTTGCAAAGGAAGCTCCTCCTATTCTATAACTAATCTAAAATAGGTCGGCTTTATGCCTATAAAAATCGAAAAGAAATCATTACAAATGTACAAACTGGTTGGAGTTACGATGACCGGAAGTGTGCGCGTCACGGCACAGTTTGGTGACTTTTTCTTAAGCGTGTAGCTGGAGAACCAGAAGGAATTTTTGAGTTCTGTTTTCGCAGAATGGTAGAATAAAGTTGTGGCTATTAAGAAAGTCTATGATGGGTCAATTCGGATGGTAACTCCTGTAGATACAGTGGTTTGAAGTTGGAGGTCGGACAAGTCATGGGCGGGGGGCGACAAGACTTGAAAAATAAAACAGAGTTCGTTGAAACGAGGTTTCCCGGAGGTTTTTTTGACAGCTGGAGTCCCGGTATCCTCTCCAAAAAGGTTTTGGCCAAAAAGTTCTTACAGGCCCCCACGCAGAGGATTCCATTTGGGGTTCCTGGTGAACGCAAAATGGAAGCTAAAACAGAAAAGGTCAGTGCACACAAGACATGCCACTATCAAGACTGCCAAGCCAAGTAAAGTAAGTCAAGAACAACACGAGTTAAGCATTACCTCGGCTTTTATCAGGCCAATGGGATGGTATCCTATCCCCGGATCCACAAGATAATATTACAACACTTTTTACAAAAATAAACTTCACCGTTTTGTATTTTTGGGGGACCAACTTTTTTGTGGCTTAGAAAATGTAAAATTAAAGTTACAAAGTTATAAAAACAATATCTTTGCAAAATTAACTAGTTGCTGTCCGTGCTGCTTTGTGTAGGAATATCGTACAAGCAACCAGAAAATTGAGCAGAAGGTAAAAAAATTCGAAAAACATCAGGTTTGACTGAATGTACAAGGTTAATTTTTTTGTACAAATTAACAGATGAATGAGGCCATCTATTGCTCTGGTAATATGCCCCATATCTGGTCAGCCTCTACTCTAGTCTAGCCTTTTTTTTATCCCGGAAGGCTGCGAAAAAAACCGCCAGACGCATTACAATAAACCTAGACTGCGATAGTTGTTAGAAAATTGCACACAATTTGGGGACGCATAAAATGACCAGCTCTATTCACTATTAAAACATACCACTAGAATGGTTTAAGGTTACCAGACAACTTGGTTTACAAGAGAATTTAAACACATAAGGGTTTTGAGATAAGTCCCATAACTTAAGACATAATAAACGCTGGGAGGTTTTGTGGATAAAAACCAACAACCTTTTAACGACAGTGCTAACCTTTTTCGCAGAGGGGTAGACAGACGGCTGTTTTTAAGAGCCAACCGGGGACAGATTGCAACGCTCATAGAATATTCCTAATGAATACTTAACATGTGTCGTTAAAATCTGTTAATATCCTTCCACACAGAAAGGCGTTGATAATAAACAGGGAGAATAAAATCATTGGCACTTAAAATTTAGGTGAGAAGTTCCGAAACGGGAAAAGCTGAAAGTTCCTTTGGGTGTGGTTGCACTTTCAATATACCACAATATTTTATAAAAAAAAAATGTTTCGAAAATAAATAAATGGTTCTCAGCAGAATTTTACACTGAAAACGAGATATTTAGAATTACAGTTTAAACAAAATACCGACTTAAAGTGTCAGCGTTCAAGTGATACTTTCCAGGTTTGTAACGAACTGTATAGTCGTAGTCTTGAAGGGTAAGGCTCCACCTAAGCAATCTGGGGTTCTTTCCAGACATTTGCTTGAGCCAATGTAACGGGTTATGATCTGATTCAATGATAAATTTTGTCCCATAAATGTAAGGCCGTAATTTAGCAACTGACCAGATCAAACACGCACATTCCTTTTCTGTAGTTCCATACGTCTGTTCTCTAGCTGTCAGCTTTCTTGACACATAGAGACAGGGATGTTCATCTTCTTCAAACTCTTGAGACAAAACGCAACCCATACCTCTCTCAGAGCAATCGCATTGCAAAATGAAGGTTTGGCTGAAGTCGGGAGCTCTTAAGACAGGAAACGTCACTAGAGCGTTTTTCAAAGTATCAAAAGCCTGCTGTTTTGATTCATCCCAGGTTACTGGGTCAGGTGCATCCTTCTTTAAGGAGTCTGTTAGACAAGCACAAATTTCAGAATACTGAGGGATGTAGCGCTGGTAATAGCCTACAAGGCCTAGAAAGGAACGGACATCTTTCTTGGTCTGTGGTCGTGCAAATTTCTGCACGGCAAGGACTTTTACCTCAGAGGGGGAACGGGATCCATTTCCGACCTCATGACCTAAGAAGGTAGCCTTGTGACAAGCGACCTGCGACTTTTTTGCATTTACAGTAAGCCCGGCCTTCTTGACAGCAAGGAGAAACTGGAGTACATTATCGAGATGCTGTGGCCACGTTTCGGCCCCCACAGCAGTGTCGTCTTGGAAGGGTGTTACAAATTCTTCCATGCCACGAGTGACATTGTCCATTAGCTTTTGGAAGCAAAATGGGGCATTTTTCATCCCCATATTCATCATGAGGGGAGCAAACTTCCCAATGGGAGTTGTGATTGTGGCAGCTAAAGAAGCTTGTGGCGTCAAGCGCACTTGCCAAAATCCACGATTTAAATCGAAAATGGAAATAAATTTCCACTTGGCTGCTCTTTCAATGCACTCCTCCATATTTGGAATAGGGTAATCTTTAGTTACCGTGTCATTGTTTAATTCTCTGTAGTCGGCTACAGGACGTGGGCTGGCGTCCTCCTTTTGAACAATGATCATTGGTGATCCGTGAGGAGAATCTGTCTCAACAATCAAGCCCAAATCAAGCATACGCCTGATTTCAGTAACAATTAAATCCCTTTCAAATTTCGCATGGCGATAATATTTGCAGGGCTTAACTTGGGTATCTACAAGTTCGACATCGTGAGTGATAAGGTCGGTACGACCCGGCAGAGTGGAGAAAACACCGTCCACTTTTTCAAAGATTTGTAACAAATCGTTTTTCTGTGATTCTGACAAATCACCAGTCTTTTTGAAAAGACCCATGGCCTCCTTGGCTGACCATTGGGCCCTTTCGTTCCTGTAGGAATGGTTACAGGCCCCATCCCTAGGCAGATAGGGTTTTAGAAGATTTATATGATACACTGTTTCTTTCTTCAAACCAAAAAGACTTCTTGATTAGATAGTTTGTTTCAGAAAGGCGTTTCAACACTTCGCATGGGCCATCCCAATAAATTTCTAATTTATTGGCACGAGCAGGTTTAAGGACTAAGACCTTATCCCCTTCCTTGAACTTTCGTTCAACTGCCTTGGCATCATAGTATTGTTTGTTTTTAAGCTGACTCTTCACAATTTGTTCTTGTGCGAGTTCCCGTGAGTATTTGAAGGGCTGGAGTAAATCCAGGATATACTCTAAGACGGATGGGTGAACGTCGGGTTCAACCCATTGGCTTTTTACAAGCTCAAGTGGGCCCTTTAAATTTCGGCCATACACCATTTCGGCTGGCGTGAAGCCGGTGCTCTCGTGAGGAGCAGTACGCAGGGCAAACATGGCCCCGGGGAGGAATCTTTCCCAATCGTGGGGATGCTCGTGAGTGACAGCTCTTAGCACTGCTTTGAGCGTCCGGTGGAATCGCTCCACGCTGTTTGACTGGGGGTGACAAACACTGGAATTAACACACCTGATTCCACATTTTTCCAAAAATAAAGTTGTGAGTTCAGATAAAAAAACTGAGCCCAAGTCAGACTGCAATTCGCTGGGGTAGCCTAATCTTGAAAATACAAGGAGTAAGGCGTCAACAACATTTTGACTGTTGGCCTCTTTAAGGGGCACAGCCTCTGGGAATTTTGTTGCTGGATCCAACAGAGATAAAATATATTTAAATCCGGCCTTGCTTGTAGGCCTGATGGGTCCCACGATATCAATAATGAATCGGTTGAAGGGCTCACCATCCATGGGTACAAGCACCATGGGAGCAACAAATTTTTGCCCAGTTTTGCCATTTTTTTGGCAAGTCAAACAAGTGGCTACATAAATCTCGATATCGGTAAAGCACTTAGGCCTGTAGAAATTAGTCAGCACTCTTTCCTTAGTTTTTGTACGCCCTAAGTGGCCAGCCCATGCATTAGCATGTGCAGTGCTCAATACCAAATTCCTACACTCCTGGGGAAGAACCAACTGTCTCTTAATTAACGGTCTTCCGTCAGGGCGAAAAGGTTTGCGAAATAACAAACCGTTGTCTACGAAAAACAATTTATTTTCGTCTTGCTGGCTTTCAGGCAGCTCAGCATACTTCCAACACAACTGTAAAGAGGGACATTTACGTTGTAACTCGGCAAATTTATTCTTGTCAATGTCAAACAACTTTGAAAATTGCTCCGACTGTGGGCCAAGAATAGCAGCGTCTAAAACGTCTGGTTTTACGCTCGTGAAACCGCTTGGGGCTTCGAGGGGGGTTGCCACGCTTGAGTCGTCGTCGCTGCATGACTCCACCTCGCTGTCACTTGACACCTCACGGTAATCAAGTTTAACGACTGGCAACTGGCTAGCGGCACGCGTCTGAGCGCGCGTGGTAGCGTTTACGTAAGACTGGAGGGCCTGAAAACCCTTTTCTTCTAGAATGGTTTGGGACGGCACGCCTAATAACATACTGAAACTCTGACCCATATGGTCGGACACGAGGGCTTCCGTACGGATAGGGCCATACGGGGTTTGCACATCTATTAAAGCAATAGCATGGGCAGTTGTTTGATCGGTAAGGGCGTTACGACAGTGCGTGTACTCGCCTGTAAATTGCTCAGGTTTGACTAGGTCTCTAGCAATTACGTCGTGTGATGAACCTGTATCTTTAAGTACAAGGCATTTCGAACCGTTCACGCTCCACTCGTGAATATGTTTTGCCAACACGACTTCAGGGGGGGTGTGGGAAACAAAATTACACTCCGCACCAGAAGCAGCGGCTTCTTGGGCCTGTCTTAAACGACAATCGGAACGTCTGTGTCCGATTTTTTTACAAAAAAAACAAGTACCCGTAAAAGGTTTACGCTGCTTGTCAAACTCTTTATTTGAGTTGTTGCTGCTGGCAGAATCCCCACCAGTGGAATCACCGTTGCTCTCTGCAGTACCGGCCGGTTTAGCAGCAGTATTGTGGGTTCTGTTGCGCCCACGATGGTTAGAGGTTGCTTTAGAAGCATTACCAGATGTGCCAGCGACAGGCTGGGCTTTTGCTACACGGGAAGCAGTGTCAACAGCAATTTGCTTGTTGCGGGTTGTGTATTTGTCACACAATTTTGCCGCTTCGGCCAAGGTGCCAGTCCGGACCTGGTCGGGCAACCACTTGTGTAAAGGGACAGGGCAAGACTTCATGAATTGCTCCAAAAGCATCAAGTTAACTAGGTTGTTAAACTCCCAATTAACTTTGGCCAAAGAAAGCCATCGTAAAAATAAAGTTTTTAATTCAAAACTAAAATCATGATACAATTGTTCACTTTCTTTTTCAAGGGAACGAAACGCAGTTTGAACCGACTCCTTAGTTTGGACAAACCTGTCGAGTAATTTAAGTTTGACAACATCATAATCCTGCATTTCTGCATCCGTTAACTGGTCACAAACTTTAATTAAAACTTCTCCCATTACGGGTATTAAACCTGTACTCCACTGATTTCTAGGTATGTTTTGGGTTGTCATAGTTCTTTCAAAAATTTTTAAAAAACTATTTATCTCCGTTTTAGAGGTCCAAGGGGTCACCAACCTTACAACATCAGAAATTTTCCCGTGTCTAGGGACGGGAGCTACTGGACTTGGGGGAGCGTTGTTAGCTCCTGCTGGAGCGTTAACGTTAATACTAACAGCATTTAGCCTAGCTAATTCGAGCTGTAGTTTAAGTTTTTCTAATTCTTGAGCATTATTTTTCTCAGTAAGATCAGCTTCTTGAGCTTTAAGAACGGCTTCACGATCCTTAATCATGGCTGCTTGGTCTTGCATGGCTAATTCATGAGTACGACGTCGGTCGGCCTCAGCTAATTCAAGATCACGCCTTCGTTCGCTGTCAGCGATTTCTAAGGCTTTTAGTCTTAACTCTTCTGATTTTAAGGCTAATTCTTTTTCTCTACTTGCCAGTTCCTGCTTTTGCAGTATAAAGGCTTCACATTCTCGATAGCCGGAGCTAGTTCATCGTATAGATCTTGTAATTCGTAACGATGTTCGTCTAACGCATTTTGTAATACGATCACAGTTTCTTGTCGAGTTTCTGTGACAGTTAAGCCTAATTTAGTACAGGCTTTCTTTAAATCCTTATATTGGATATCTTTGATAATGTCGTCTAAGTTTAGGTCCGATATTTTGAGGTTAAACGTTAATGATTTCAAAATACAGCTTGTATAAGTGAAATTTACAAATTAAAAGCAGCCGCGATTAATTTACGTTAAAAAGGGCAAAGTGAGTTTAAAACTAGAACAACTTTCCCAAATCCAGTAAGAAATACATAAAATATACCTTTAAGACCTTCCTAGCTTTGGTGTATGAACAACTAAACCATTTAAAAAATGCATCTAATTATAACACTAGGCTTGGCGGCATACAGCATATCTCGTGTACACTCACCCAAATACTCAATCGCTGAGCGGTCAGTCTAGTCCTGGTCCAATCCTCCACCACTGATTGAAGAAGGCTTGCACAAAATAATCCAAGTAGAACGTCTACTTCACAAGTTGCGGCAACGGAGCTCCTGCTCCCGGCACGGCACGGGCGGATCCTCCTCACCGGCGGCGGTCTGATGCTTGCATCTACGGCTGAGGCAGATTTCCTCTCACGGTAAAGCTGCGGCTTTCACCTCTCGGCTCCCGGGTCGGTTGCGGACGCTGGGGCAGGGACTGTACTGTTTTTGACTTCAGTACAGACGTCGGATGGTGTGACTATTTTGACTGAGTCACGGGCATCTTTTTCGGGCAACTATTTGGGCTGAGTTGCGGACATCTGGTTGAAGGGTTCTTCAACGGCAATGACGGTACGGTAGCATGGCAGGGGGGAAACGCTTGTTGAGAACAGCACCTGTTGATCCCACCGCTGCCACCAAATTGTAACGGCGGATGCTACGACGGCTGAGGTGCTTGTAACATCCCCGACATCAGGTAGACTTCGGTCTTGATTAAAATAATACTTTTGGTGATTTGTTGGTTAATCAAAGCACAGTCGAAGCTACGGCCCGATGTAGGGAACGGAGTGAAAATATCCTATCAATTTACGTAGGCTAACAAGTATTAAATTACACAGTACGCGCTGCCACCATGGTGGAGTGACATTAATTGCAGAAAATCCTTAGTTAAGAATAAAAGGGGATTTACGTAATATTTTAACTCTACAATTAATAACTGGGTAGAAACAACTGACGTTTAAAACGCTTGGTTTTATTTATGCAGTTAGACAAAATATAAAAAAAAACACTTTAAATTTTCACACGAGTTTTTACAACTGAAAGCTTTGGAAATTAAAGCACAACAAATTTACATTTATAAATTCAACAAACGAACTTTGGCGTTTAAGAAAACAGTTACCTTTCACATCAAGAAAGTTCACTTAGGTATTTTTCAACCTCCTAAAGTAAAAGCAGCCGCAAGTTACAATAGGCCTACAGTATGTTGTTTGCGCACAAACTCAACTAAAACTTCCAGTTAAATCTGAACTATATCGGCTCAACGGGAGCACTAGCAATTTAAGCAGGACTTTCACTTAAATTAAATTCTTTAAAATAAGTAAGATAAACTTGCTTTTTAGGAAGGGAACCACCCTGACGTTTATGATTAACTAAGTTCAGAAACTGCCGATGCACGAAGTTAAAACATAAAAATTCAAGCTAGAGGTTAATTTAAATTTGAACTAGTAATTTAGGTTTAGGGGCCTAAAATAAAACTTTCAACTATAAACTACGCGAAAATACGAACCACAACCATCGTGCCCGGCATGGCAACGATCGGACGGCATCGTTCCGGTCCCGATCGGCGTGACCACCTCCTAGTCTGAGATCTGTGAGCTGTGCTCACCCGTGCTGTGGATGCTTTGGGCTGGGGGGGGGTTTTATGGGGGAGGGAGGGGGCGGACGTCTGCGACGACTGCACGTTTTGGCGGCAAGAGAGGCAGGCAGGCTTGGAGGAGAGAAATTTGTTCGAGTCCCAAAACGAGCTGTAGCACGTGAAGGCTTTAGAGGGAAGTGTAACGATCTGAATTGGCCTTTAAAAGGTAGAGACAGGGGGGGGGATGCGCTGATTGGCTGGAGCTTAGGAGCTCTAGTGGCTGGATCTAGGACCGTTGGAGCCGTTGAGGGTTTTGTAAACGAGCGCCAGCGAAAAACGCCTGTTTTTCAAAAATGAAATT
>JAHWFP010077015.1:0-14166 GCA_023313725.1 Lithobius niger
CCCATTTACCCCTTTCCTACTCCCCACTTCGCACACTAGGAACTATTTCAATAAAAAACACATTTTACACTTTAACACTGCAAACATTTGGGTGGGGAACTGTTCAAAGCTGTTGCTGGGAAGAACCAGCATCCCTGTAAACCCCTTCTCTATTCCCCCCAACCTCCTTCCCCCCAAACCCGCTCCACACACTAGAATCCACAGCTTTATCACAATTCGGGTACGCGACAATTTGGTCCCGCCGATTTGGTCGCGGCCAATTTGGTCCCCGGCCGATTTGGTCCACGGATAATTTGGTCCCAGATAAGTAATAATTTAATTACTTCAATGAATTTAGGACGACAAATAAAACTTTATTGTGTATATATTTTATTAAAGCTTTTGTTTAAGGGAGAGTTGGGGGTGGGGAGGGGAAACAACATACACCATGAAGAAGGCCCAATACTGTTTTTAAAACATTTTTTACACAGTAAAAAGGTTTTAATTAAAATTTAGGATTGCCATTTGGGGGCTGGGGGATGACGCACACCACGATCACGGCCCAAGATTTTTTTTAATATTCTTTTACAGCTATTTTTTCTTGTTAATTTATTACATAGCCGCATCGTCAGTAAGATTTATTTAGTCATGATATGGCACGACACGTATATTAGCACTCTTATTAACACTCTATTAGCACGTATCCAGAACTTGATGTCTCCGATTTGCGTTAAGTTTGTGAATAAAAATCCTTCATCGACCAACATTTTCCATCCTCTTTCCGTTTGCACGTTGATGGCCATTTTGTTGGGATAAAATTGCAGACAAAAGTTTATTTAAAACTAAGTATTTAAAACTTTTTAGTATTTTTTGCCAAACCCTCACCCCAACACACAGTGTTTGTTTTGTTTTTTTACCGGAGGAGATTGCAGTGTCTCTTTGCGAGGCTAGCCAGTGTCACCAGCTAGAGCCACGTGGTGTGACAAAGTTAACAAAGGCTGTTCACACGTAGTGTTGAGCACCACTCTCAAATCATTTCAGTGTGGACTCGCACTTCGTTCTTTTGTAGTTAATCGCGCTACATGATGAAAAGCTAAGTGCATTGCATTCCTATACACAAATTTCGTGCCACATTGATGCAATTGTCAAGCAAGTGTCAGTCCCCAATGGTGCCTTCAAAATTCAGATGTTTTATTTTAGGGATTGAATATTGGAGATAGTTATTCATACGCCTAATATAGATTTATAGGTTCACACAGTTGCTTGACAATTTCAAATTTTTCCTAAATATATACGTATAATGCTGTATTCTGTATTTGTATTAATTAATATTTAATAAAGCCTGTGCAGTAGTGTACCAGTGTAAATTGCTGTATTCCTTCACATCTTTAAATTGTAACGCCAGTCATCGTTCACATTTTGTGCATTTTCTCAGGGACTAATATATTGAAGTGGACGGAACTGCACCTTTACAAAATTTCTGCAGTTCATACAGGAAAGCAACTTACCAGGATGTTCATTCCTAAACAAGCATGGTTGTGTGGCTCGGTTATAAAATCTTGTATCGTTTTACCATTACATGGTCCGGGTGCAACGCTGGGAGGTTCTTTTTCGGCTTCCAGCAACATAACCTTGCGTTGTTGATCTCTAGAAAGTCTGCTGGCTGCTAGTGCTTCTGATGCCCCTGCAACAACTTTAAAACATGTTTTTTTTTTTAATACTGCTATAGGGCATGCAGTGACACAACGTAGTATTATTGTATGTAACTCAATGCTGGAGCCAGTAACAGCGTTAGCTGCAAGGGTCACTGGAGGGGGGAAAGAAGGGCCGTCTTACAGAAGCCAATGGTGTTAGAGCGGATTTCTGAGGCCTATAACGCGCGATTTTTGTCGATTTGTTGGCAGTTGCTGACATTTTTAAGCAAGTGGAATCTTTTCTTTTCTGATTACAACCTAATAGCATAAGGGATTGGAGAAAACAACGTTTTTTTAAGCCTATGAAATCCGCTCTCAAAGCACTACCTTGACTAGAAGTGCCGTTGTTCAACCCTCCATTTTAATCTAGTGCCCCTTGCAGCTATCTCTCCTGTAGCCAATATGACGTCACATGACGCTGCTCTATACTTAAAGCAACATACCGCCTGCCTTATAACCTTCCGCCTGCCTCACAACACCCACGCGACGATCACATCCGCGTATTTACCACGGCTAAAGAGACGGTAGCTTCGTTCCTCGCAATGAAAATCATCGCTACTGTCTCAATTGGCATTGCACCTAATAGTCCAGCCACCGTGAACCCATTGATCGTGTCGTCAAAAACCGGAATAATTCTTGTATTTTAAAATCACAATTTATAATTTTCTAGACCAGTGCCTTATAATTTTCTTCGGCGATCTATTGGAATAATTAATTTTAATTTTTATCACATTAGTCTATTAGATTGTAGATCTCATGGTAATTATTAGAAAATTAGTAGATGGACACACAGAGATGAAACGTCATGATTATTGTACGCGCGCATTGCATCATTTAGTGACGAACCGTCACTAAATATAGTTAACAATATTCAACAGAAAATGTCCTAGACGCCACATTTTAAAAGGGGTTTATAGCAAGGGAAAGACTAACGGTAAGGAAATAGACCTTTGGGGCCATACTTGCTGTGGAGGATCGAGAAAAATGGCGCTGGGAGGTATACCCCTTTAAACAACATTACTATAGCAGGGTTCCGACCAAAATACTGAAATCAATTTCCTTGAGTTTTCCAGGTTTTCCAGAGTAGATGAAGTCATTTTCCAGGCTGTTTACCGTAAATTTAGGAAGGAATTTTTCTCACACATTTTACAAGTTGTGTGTTAAAAAGGCTGAAGCTTTTAGATGGGAAATACATTATTTAAAATATAATTTTTTCCTCGCGTTTTCCAGGTTTTTTGTAAAAAATCAGAGAATTCCCCGCGTTCTCCCCGAGTTTCAACGTAGTTTAAATCATCCCTGAGTTTTCCAGGTTGGTGGAAACCCTGTATGTAGATGTGTTCATCAACGGAAAATCTTAAGGGGCTGCCTGCCCTTAAAATAGTCCAGTAAAAAATATTTTGCGAATTCTGTTGCAGGAACATGTATTATTCATGATACAATAACTGATTTTTTTTTATTAACTAGGACCTTTTACGGCTAAAACGATTTTTTTATTATTTAGTTAGCTTTCACAAGGTTACAAGTTTAACCTTCAAGCTTGATTTTCTTGTAACGCGATTATCGCTAGCGGTCAATCACTAAACACATCGCAACTTTTCTTTGAATTGAGATGATGTCTTGAAATCTTTTACACAAATTCCCAGGTGTGGTAATTATAAAGTGAACCAAAACCATACTTCTACACATTTTCGGTGTAGTTTTTAAAAACAATCCCAAAATGTGGCCTTATATAATGTTCATGATATATGGAAATTGTGATTTTATTATAAAATATAAGAAATTGTGGTAGCAAAATATTACTTTGATTCACATGATAGTGCTATGCTATACAGATGATTTATAGCCCACTCTTGTTCATGTGCAATAATTTATGCCGAAGTTCTCCAAGGAGCATAAAATTGTATGAAAATTTACCAAAAATGTATTTGCAATGTTTAGAATGACATTGCTTCAGCCTTTAAGAGGCTGGGAAATAAAGTCCACACTGGACAACTTAGTTCGGTTGATTGCGGCTGGCTATTGCAGCCAAACCCTTTATTGACAACGGAAGAAACGCGTGAGCGTTAACGACAGATATGAATTTAGTCTCAATGCTTAGCGCATCTTAAATACAGTTGTTATTTACAATATCACTATATACATATATGTATACAGTCTCATACACAGCAGTACTGGTACAGTACTCCCACAAAAATAGGCTAAATGAAAATTCTAAATACGTCCTAGACTCGTATTTCAACAAAATTTATTACACTACGAGGAAAAAAATTTCTTAAGTAACAAAAAAGCCACGAAGGTTCACGAGTTGAATTGAAATACGAGCTACACACGCATTTAGGTTTCGTTTTGTGTTTCAATTCTTATAGTTGTACATTAATTTCTGAGTAATTTTTCTGAAAAATGATTAAGTCCGAACACCCAGGTAATGACGGTCAAAATTAAAGTGTGCGCGGCCTATTTTGAGTTCGCTGCAGAACGAACGCAGATAATAGATTGTACGTTTTTGGTAGCAGAGTGCCTTGTTGATATCCAAAATGGTTACAAAAACAAAGGTGGCCGTCGATTAAAGCCGCCCCCTCCAGGTAGGCGCAGCCGCTCATAAAATACTTCCAGGACTCAAGATACGCCGCGCACACAATAATTTTGATTTTCGAAAGTCGATATTCGCAAAAGCCCTTGCCCAAACTGATACTTTCGAATTTACGTCGACAAAAAAAGCTTAGAATGCTTGTGAAAAATTCGGAACGAACAGAACAACGGGTTTAAAGGTTTTCGTGCGGACACCAGCACAAGACTGCATAGTGCCTTTGCTTTGCTTTGCACCAGGGGTCACTAAATAAAACAAAAACGATATGTCATTGGATACCAGCATGTACCCCCGCACCAGAATCAAAACGAAGCGGGGCCCCCCCCCCCCTCCCCACAAAATAATTCCATTCCCAATTAATTTAAATTTTTTGGTTGTGAATATGAAATTTTGTTTTTAACTTCTTTTTCTTTTCGTCGTGCGTAAGTAACCGGGACTTAAGGAATTAGTTTAGGTCTCTGTGCTTCTCAGAGGCCGAGGATGGCGTTTTGTGGCAAATCGAAGTTGTTTTTTTTTAATACTGTTAAGCAAAGCAATGTATTTTTTCTGATTACTGGGCTTAAAAACAAATTAAAATAAACAAGTCGTTTAACGCAGTAATCAATTTTTTTTTAATGAAATTAACAATTAGCCCTTTTTTTTTGTGGGTTTCCGTTTCCGTATATGTTTCCTGAAGCATACTTTTCAAAAATAAATTAGTCATTTTCATGTCTGGCGTGAAATTTTGTTGAAATTATAAACATATATGATTAACTGATTCCGTCTGTGAGCTTTATTCAGAAACGGGCCATTTTTATTTCACGTACCAACAAAATGACTATCTTCTCAGGCCGCGTAACCATGCTCTCGCTCTCGTGACAGCTTTCAATTTTTTACCCATGTTTTTCATCAACTCATTCTGAACTTTAAATTTTTCTTTGTTTGGAATTTTACGACTTTTTTACGAAATTTGTAGGTCTTGATCTTGCATTTGAAACCTTTACCACCTTTTTTGTTACCCAGTTCTCTGGAACTAAGCTGGAGTTCGTAAACAAATATTGTTGTCCACTGTAAAGCTTTCATTGCTCTTCACGCTCCTTGGTCTGAAGAAAACCCCGCACGTGCGGGTGCTGCGGGGGTTGCGGGCTACGGCCCTGCCTGCAGTGTGAGTTAAGTTATTCTAGCTATAGTAGCGAGGATATGAGCCCATTCCAGACAAGTATGGTTCTTAAGAACGCCAGGGGTTGAGTCGCACAGAGAGCAGCATTAGCATTCAGCCAACGCTACCTTATATACCATCCCTCCCTTGTCGTCATTGCAGTGCTAGCTAAGTTGCTAGCTGAACACACCAATACCCATTAACGCTGATGAACTGTGTTTGCTACATTTGTGAATTCTCTAATCCTCACTCAACGTAAGCATTTGGTAACCTATTGGCAAAATAAGTTACACGTGCACGTGATTTGGGTGTTATCGCTGATTGTAAACTTACCTTTACCCAACACGTAGAAAGCATTGTTAAAAAGGCCAACAGCATTATGTACTTTTTAAATCGTACACTTAGCAATATTGGAATATGGTGTATCGTTTGGGAACCGATGTTTTTGAAGCATAAAACGTACTATCGTGTTGCAGGACTGGCTCATGTGAATTGCAAAAAGAGGCTGGAAATATAAAATTTGCCTTCCTTTACTTTGCACCGCCAGAGAGGGGGGGGGGGGCCTTCTATTTATGTGCAAATTATTACAGGTATTGAATCTACCTGATTCTCTTTTTGAATTATATGTATCACCTTTTTTGTACCAGAATATCTCACTCAAGTTGACTGTATCTCGCTTTAGGCTTAATACGACTTTGAACTCCCTTTTTTTGCCTGTAGAAATGTTAATACGTGGAATAGCCTACCTGATTATGTAACTTGAGCCCTTTCGGCTAACGTTTTTAAGAATCGTTTGGATGGCATATATCAGATGAGTTAGGATTTATTATGACTAAGTATTTGTTTTTGTCAAATTTCTGGATATTGGTTATTTGTGTACTATAACCCTCCAACCAATAATTTTTGCTGTTTATGAAATTTTTTCATTCTTTACATTGTTACTTTTTGTTTCGGTTGTTTTTTGTTTTTGTTTTTTTTTGTTAATTCAATGTATATACCCCAAAACGAAACTTAAGGATTCCCGCCTAGCTTTTCGGCCGTGTTTAGTCGTGATATCAAATGCCAAGTTCTTACGCCAAGCTAATCCCACCGACTATAGTTTGAAGGTTAAACGACATGTATGAAAATTGCTTACTGCGCAATTTTCAATTATTTCTTTTAGCGTTTGAAGTCTTAGTCGGTGGGATTAGCATAGCGAAAAAGCTCTAGGCGTTTGATATCACAACTTTACCCGGCCAAAAAACTTTGCGGGAATCCTTTAACAAGTTTTGGTTTGAGGTAGATATCAGCTGTTTTAGGTCCATTTAAATGAAATCCAATGTTTTTTCGTAGTAATTATGAGACGGAAATGCCAATCTAGTTTTCTAGTCCATTTCTTTTTTTTTTTTTGGGGGGGGGAGGGGGATTTCGTTACATTTTGACGACATCAGTCACCTTTTTTCATATGATTAGTATTTTTTATCAGTACTGCAATATTTCCTTGCAAACGTACGGATTTATTTAATGTTTAGTTTGGCATTGATGCATAATTACAATGTTTAAAACAATGTAAAACAATCAATTTAGAAGGCCCTAAACTCTGAACCACTTGACCAATTAGAACAGGCTTTATGAAAAGGGCACATCTCCGTAGCAATACCTGTAAAATGAGCTAAGAACCAGCTTTATTCACCGCATGGAAGAATTTATTTTCGTGATACAAGAAAAGCGTTACTAGTAGCCAGTAACCACTAAGTAAGCGTTGCTATGTAGCCGGTATCCAGTAAGTAATTAGGCAAATATCAACGTTATTCACGTCGTTTTTTCAAAAAAGAAAAAAAAACGGTAAGCTGTGTCATTAATAGTGTCTTTTATGTTGTCAGGCGACCAGTCTCCCGATCAAACAAGTTTTAACCTTTTCTGACGCATTGTTATTTATTCTCAGATACATACAACGTTTCTATATATATACGCATGGTGACCACTAGAAAAGTTGTGTATATATATATATATATATATATATTTTTTTTTTTTATCTGGATGTTATCGTTTATCTTATCTTATATATATATGCGCATGGTGACCACTAGAAACGTTGTGTGTGTGTATGTATATATATATATTTTTTTTTTTTTTAATCTGGATGTTATCGTTTATCTTAGCGAGCGACACACTAGCGGGTGTCTTGATAAGTTTGCCACATTTCTCTTATGAAACCGGCAACTAATGTTGTTACTAAATTAAATTAAATCAGTCACAGAAAACTGACTAAACCTAACATGCGCTATACAATAACGCAAACAACATCATCACAGACGTCACACCCAACCAACAAAACGTTCGCGCAACCACCAGTCGACTTTTCCCATTCCGTCATGCAAGAAGCGATGGCAGCGTGACCCGTAGATGTTTTTCTGTTTACAATCCAATAAAACCCGCCAAACAACGGGGAAATATTCGTTAAAAAAATTTGAACACCAAAATATCCCCATTCAATAAGCTTAGGATATTTTTTTTAGGATGACCAAGTAACCTTTGGTTTAAGAGTTTATTTGAATTCAGCCAATCAGAATAGATCGACACTGGTGTGTCGAAAGACAAATGCCAAAAGAAAAATGTGTCATCTTGAAATGCATTAACTTAAATAATTGATATTGGCCAAGGGCGATACTTACAATTGCGTATGGCCATTATTCACCAAATGTCTTCTTGGTCCAAAACACAATTAGCAAGAAGGCTCCGACGAAAAATGCAACGTCGAGTACCACGGACGACATTACGCCTAAATTCGTGGAGTCGATTCTCCACTAAACTTTCGGCCGCATTGCCAGGACGATTCAAGATCTAACAATTAAATCAGTTGAACTGATTTGATCCTTTTGTTGACCAAGAAAGGGCAGCTGTCTATTATTTCACCCCCGTGGTTTTTGTCGGCATGAGCCCAGCGCCACAGATGAACTGTGTAAAAAGTGCCTAACACAAGATCTAGACACACGCTAGTGTGTCTCCGCCAAGTGCAAAGGCGGCCTCTACCAAACTGTGTCTTTTAACTGTAACGACCTTATACCCGATTTCCGCCTACTGGTGAAAATTTTCCATGCGGTAGAAATCTTTGAAAATCGTTGGAATCAGGTGTCTTGGGTCCAGTAACGAAGAAAACTTCAACATTAAAGGGATATACCTCCCAGCGCCATTTTTCTCGACCCTCCACATCAAGTACGGCCCCAAAGGTCTATTTACTTACCTTTAGTCTTTCCCTTGCTAAAAATCCGTTTTAAAATGTGGCGTCTAGGAGATTTTCAGTTGAATATTACTAACTTTGTATTTACGTTCGTCCCGAACATAAATGATGCATCGCGCGCCTACAATGACCTTGAAAGTTTTATCTGTGTGTGCGCAGTATTAATTTTAATCGTTTGCTAGTAATTACTATAAGATCAAAAATCTAGAAGGCTAATGCAGTGAAAATTTAAATTAATTATTCCAATAGATCGCCGAAGCAAAATTATAAGACACTAGTCTAGAAAATTATAAATTGTGATTTTAAAATACAAGAATCATTCCGGTTTTTGACGACACAATAAATGGGTTCACGCTGGCTGGACTATTAGGCGCAATGCCAACTGAGACAGTAGCTGCGTTTTTCGCTGCGAGGAACGAAGCTACCATCTCAGTTGACCTTAGCTGGGGTAAATACGCAGATGTGAACGTCGCGTGGGTGTTGTGAGGCAGGCGCAAGGTTATAAGGCAGGCTGGATGTTGCTTTAAAGTGTAGGAACGTCTCTTTTATGGAGTAAATGTATCTTCAGTAAGGTTGATTTGTGTTACTGGCTAACTAAGGACAAGGCTCCCATGTTAATTATCATAGGGTATAGACACATCTACAGCTCGTTAAATAAATAAATAATATAGGCAGGCGATGCATCCACCCACCCAAATTCCCAGGCGGCAGAAATTAAGTGGAAGAATTACCACCATTATGACAGTTGTTTTTTACCGCAGGAGGGAGGAAACCGGACTACCTGGAGGAAACCCTCGTGCAACGGTCGGGAAACAACCGGAGATAAACCCGCACGCACACACTTCCCTTCACTAGGATCGAACCCGGGTCTGTACGAAGCCAGAGATGTACAGCCGGGACCAGGGCGCTCATCGAATCTGACGCCCCAGTACTCGCAGCTACCAGTGCACCCGTTAGGGAAAGTTCACAAATCTCAATTTTGACACACAGGTAAAGAGTAGTACGGGGAAGTGCCTTTTTATAAAATGGGGTTGCAGCTAGAAGCATGTGGCTGTGAAATGGTGCGCAAATGCAAAATTGTTGTTGTGACCATTGTTTGTATTGTTGTCCAACAGTAGATTATAACATGCTTAAGTTTTACACGCCTATTGTTTCGGTACTTAATTGTCAGAATACATTGTTGCTGCAAAGAGACAGCTCATTAAGGAGGTTTTTGAACGGATGATAATACGACGCTTAGACTGGCACCTTGATTATCATGGTTGCCTAGCACCATTTCAATTTGACGACAGGGCCAACAGGACTGCCCAGGATGCAGTATTGTATCTTCTGTCGGGCATCTACGAAGCTGGTCGCACGGGCATGTTGTTGTGGCCCTGTTCTTAGATATCAGGGCTGCATACGACACTGTTAGTGTTGACTGGGTTCGTCACAGTCTCAGAAAAATGGGCGTAGGGCCGAAGTTGGTCAGTGTGATCACACCACTGCTTGGCAACAGACAAATCGTAGTCTGCCTCAGGGGAGCTGTTTGAGTCCCACTTTATTCGCTGTTGCGATTAATGATGTTATACTGGATATGAGCCAGTCGGCTAATGGGGTGTGCTATGCTGACGACATGGCGTTGTGGTTTAAGGGAGATGTTGTTGTCTGCTGTCAGTGTGCTCAAGCTGCGATCAATCAGGCCTCCAGCCGCCTATCTGAGAGGGGCTTTGCTGTTCGCTCCAGCCAAGACTGAGCTTGTGGTGTTCTCTCGGTCAGCTAAGAGGGATAGAACCCCAGTAACATTGGTTGTAGATGGTGCTGTTGTAGTGCAGTCTTCAATGGTAAAGTATCTGGGGGTGAAGTTGGAGGAGCATTTGGAATGGATACTTCACACGAACTGGATGAGTGACAGGATCCGTGCTCGTGTGTCTATCCTAAAGCAGTTAGTTAGAATAAAAAGGGTTACGAGAGGTGCTCTGGTATCTACCTTCATGTTCTTCGTCAGGTACGTGATGGACTATAACTTGCCTTTCTTGAGCCCTTCCAGCGTCATCTGCGCTCTCTGCAGGTTGAAGTGAATGTCTGTCTGCGTATTATTACGGGGTGTCTTGTTAGTCCGCCAGTGCAGGCTCTGTGGGTAGAGAGCTGTGAACCTTCACTGCACGTGCGGGCTAAAGAGCTTATGGTGACTCTTTGTGTGCGAAACATCAGCAGAGGTCGACAGGACCCAATGGGCCAGATCTTTTCGACTACTGTAGTCTCGGACCTGTCGCGCGATCTGTACTGGGTGCACCGGGCTTTTGTGCCACCCTTCTGTTGGGTTTGCCGTCCATCTCTCCCTCGACCATTGTAGTTGTTCAGCCATTCTGTTGCCATCCCATCCTTGAAAATAATGAGAGCGTTTCGTCTAACAGATGTGTCCTCCAGCACAATGTGTGATCTGTGTGTGATATCGGCTGCCTTGGATGAAGTGTTGGATCTGCAGCTCGCTGTAGTTGTTGTTTACATTGATTCGCAGGTGGCTACTGGAGCCTTGAAGAAAGCTGTTACCAGTCTGGATATGACGGATCCTTTGATCTACTCCATTAGTAAGAAGCTATGGGCTGTTCGCACCACGGGTCTGCTGGCTCTCAGGTGGGTTCGTGGCCATGCTGGTTCGCCAGGGAATGAACAAGCCGATGGTTTTGCGAGAAGAGCGACTGTTTCAGAGTCAGCGCACCTGCGGCCTCTCTGGTCTCCGCGGTCGCGTCGTCTTGTCAGAGTTCTTCAGTCTTTGGAGTGTGAAGTGGCGCAATGCTACAACGGGGCAAAGACTGTTCCAGGTTCAGCCGTCGTGTCACCGGTTCTCTGTCCAGACGCCTTTTCGAGGGCTGATGCCCGGCTTCTGTCGCGCCTCCGCACTAGTCATACTCTCCTTTGTACCCATCAGTTCCGTCTAAGGTGGTCTGCGTCCCCTACTTGTGATGTCTGCCAGGCAAACTTCACACGTGGCAACGCATTGCACTGCTTCCTTTCATACGTATGCGGCCTACGATTGGGGAACTTTTGTCCAGCTCCACTGCGCGTGCTTCCTTCTTGTCACTGCGGGGAGTGTTGCGCTTTACTCGGGATGCGGGTGTCAGACTGTAGGCTCTTCCGTTTCTTTCCCTCCTTCCTCTGACATGTACATGATGGAAAGAGGGCTTTTGTGAATTGTAGTGACAGATGGTTTGCTCTCTGTGATGTTAATTTTGGAGTGTTCCGGAGTGTTTCTGTTGTGTATCCAGTGTTGTTTGTTTTTATACTTGGTTGTTGTTTTAAGATGAGCGCATGGCTTTGGGCCCAGGCTTATCCAGCTCATTATAGTCATTGTTTGTAGTTTCTATTTGGGGCATGAGGCTTCGGTCCAGGGCCCCGTAATAAATATTAACCTGGCGCATAAAAACAAATCCCACTAAGAGACTGTCAGTCTTTCATGGCAAAAAGAGTTGGAAACAAAATGCAGATCGTGAGCATAGGTCCAATCAAATAGGAAAAAAAGGAATTTTTAAAAAGAAGTGTGATTTAGTAATGTGCTAAGTCTGCTGGTTTATGTTGACACACGCTAGTGTGGCGCCGCCGAGTAGATGATCGGCGAAGTAGATGAGACTAATTGTGATTGAGTAAGGAGTCCCAGCTTCATTGCGTCATTCACAGTAAGCGCGGGAGGAGTAACTGAGAGGGTGATGTGCTGATTGAGTGAGCGAAGCGAACGAAAATCAGCGTTTGTTAGCCAGTGTGCTCAAAAATGGGATTGAACAAACTTAAGCATGTGAAGCATGGATGTACAATAAACCAAACTATGTCAACTTGGCTGATATAACGGCTAATTGGGGAATCGCAAATGTTAAAATTATGAATGAGAAAATTTATACACATAAAATTTTCCAGAAAAAAGGTAGAGGTGTCAATAAGACCGTGTTACCTTTTGTAAGTTCACAGTCCTATGAAAATTGTGATATCTACCCAAAACCAAAACTGGTATAAGAGAAGCCGCCAAGTTTTCAAAAAGGGTCGGCCTTTGAAAGTATTGATATCATTCAACAGGGGAAAGGCCGTCAACGTTAATCCTATCAGCCTAGTTAATCGCACCGAATAATACTTTGGACGTTAAATGAAACCTTGAAGATTGCTACAGCAAGTACAAAAGCTTAATTTTCGAACTATTGGTCGGTGCGATTAACTTGGCTAATAAGATTAACCTTGGCGGCCTTACCTCGCTGAATGATATCACTACTTTCAAAGGCTGACCCTTTTTTTAAAAACTTGGCGGCTTCTCTTATACCAGTTTGGTTTTGGGTGGATAAATACAACTAAAGGACGATTTAGAAGACGTTTTGAAGATGCTATAAAATCAGTTTACGTCATTTTCGTACAGACCCGGCCGGATCGACGATTTCGTAGCAGCCGCCATCTTGGGTTGGTGTACGCTTCGCATGTCGCAAAACGACGTCACACTATCCTTTATACGATGGAAGTTGAGCATATTCCTAGACAGTTTTACAAATCATTTGGCGCTTGGCATTAAGAGATAAAGCCAAACATCCCGTCTTACTTCCCCTACCATAGTCATTTCTGGTAATGCTAAGACAGCATTGTATTCATGGAACTTTGTCCAATACAGTTTGTTTCTCAGATTAGCCTAGTACTATTGGTGCAAGACCAGCGCTGTCAGTCTTCATTCATTGGGTTAATGTAGAATTTGGGGGAAAAAGGGATGCATTCACGCTAACTTCAAAGAACCATATTTGAAGAATATTATTATAATTTTGAAGATAATTCGTAACCGGCTTGTTTTTTCTTTCTGAATATTCTGAAGATTATTCTGAAACTTAAGGATATTCTGAAAATTCTAGAGATTCTGGCGACTATTTGCAACCTGCTTTTTTTTCTGAAGATTCTGCGAATTATTCTAAACATTATTCGGATGGGGCATTAGGAGTGTCACGTGATTTGTGGCCATGGTAGAGCAACACGCCATGCACCAGCACTTGAGGTGCTTCAGAACATGTGCTTCCGGGTATGTAGCCGCAAATTTAGGGAATGCCGTGCGTGATAGCTTTGAAGAGAGGATGTGCTCACTGGCACCATTAGTCCAGCTAGTAAAATGTTGAGTAATGATTGTAGTTTAAATTGTTTTTGCTACGAAGGTGAGTGTTTGAATTTTAGGGCTAGCGGTAAAACTCACCCAGACTCTGGTTAGGTAGGCGTACTGTTGGGTCTGAAATTGTGCGTAGGATAGGAAGTGCTTCTATTGCTACTGAGTTAAAGGGCAATTACATCCATTTTGACATGCATGTTTGACTTTTGGATCGCTTGCACAATAACTAAACACAAGAATTGCGGTAAGAATACGTTACTTACGTCCGATATAACAATTTAATCACTGCATCACCAAAACACGACACAGAGATCGCCATTGTTTTTCTGGAACGCTCAAAAATTAATGCCGATGGATGTCACTTTTCGATTTCGACTCGGAGCCGATTGAGATAGCTGTGTTGGCTGTGAGAGCTCGAGCGTCTGACGGCCTTAGCTGGCCGACCAT
>JAHWFP010077016.1:0-10645 GCA_023313725.1 Lithobius niger
TTATTGTTTTACATGTGCACTTTTATAGGCTATATTTTTATCAAAAAAAAAAGGCGATAGCCAGTGTTAGTAAGGGTCGACTTAGGATCTCTGTGTTAAACTTTCAACTTTGAGAGCTTATAACTCCGTCAAAAATGAAAAATTTTACACCAAATTTGGAATCTAGCCTTGACTAGTCAAGGCCTGTCTGCAGTAAAAAAAATTGTGAAATTCCGTCCTGCCAAACCCGAGATACAGAGAGGGGCCAAATAGACTACTTCTTGTTCTTGGTCTTGTTCTGGGGATGTACCTTTCGTCTGTCCTCTCTACAGGTCAAATTATTTGTCCTGTAAATCTGGTTCTTAGCTCATTTTACAGGTATTGCTCCGTAGATGTGCCCTTTCCATAAGGCCTTTTCTAATTGGTCAAGTGGTTCAGGGGTTACGGAGCTCTAAACGACCAGATTGATTGTTTTACATTGTTTTAAACATTGTTATTATGCAACAATGCCAGTTAGCAAACGCCATCTGCAAGACCAAGACTGAAGATTAAAGGATTTGTTTCTATTGTTAACATTAGCGATAGACGGGTTAGTAAGGCCATAGCTATTTACCGAGCTTTTAAAGGCGGCGCAACAAAACAAATAACAAATTAATTATAAAGGTGTCACACATACCCAACCCCTCATCCACCACCACACCTATTTATTACAATTCTCAAAGTAACACGGATTAATAAACAAAAACGTATCGTTAAAAGTTAAAAGTAAGGGTCTAAAAGTCAAAACCTGTAAGGAGCACGGACAAGCTTTGACTGTAAGGGTCTAGGTGTCAAATTTGGCCAGTAAGATGCTGCTAAGCATTAGACCCTTACTACCCGGTGATCATGTTAATGACTTAGTACGGAAAATTGGAAATTAGCCAACAGCGAAAATCATACACAAGAAATAACGTAGTTCAGTATGCCACCTTTATGTACTTACGTTAAATCGGAGTAGCATGACCCGGATTCGAACCGGCCACCCAGTTCGCCCCCAGATCACTTGCATAGCGTCTTAATCTCTCCGTTGCACTCCGATGAAACGTAAGTGCATAAAGGTGGCTTTGAACTACGTTATTTCTAGTGTACGATTTTCGTTGTTGACTAATTTCCAATTTTCCTTAATATTATTTCCAGCGATTTATGTCTGTTTATTAATGACTTAGTAACTCAGACAGAATGGGTGTACACGCTTACGCTGGTAGCAGATTGTCTTGTTTGGAATCGCTGCCATGTTATCAAACCGAAAAAAAATGTCAACCTAACGCAAAGTAGGAAACCCACACCCCTACTATCATTGGATCATCTCATGGGTCTTTATAGGACGATTTCAGACAGCTGTTCGTCAAAAACCGGGTAGTAGGGATCTAATGCTTAGCAGCGTCTTACTGGCCAAATTTGACACCTAGACCCTTACAGTCAAAGCTTGTCCGTGTTCCTTACAGGTTTTGACTTTTAGACCCTTACTTTTAACTTTTAACGATACGTTTTTGTTTATTAATACTATATAGTGCCGTTGGAAAATACGACGCTAGCCGGGATTTATTCTTCATCTGCTTCTTGTCGATCCAGATACGGCCTTGAAGACTTCATAATGGGAAACTCATCAATTCCTTGGGGTGCAGGCCATGATGCGGTTATGTGGGTGGGTATACGCTCTTTCCTCATACTTCCCTCTTACTCAACATTCACGTCGGAATGGCTGTGCACCACAACAGGGTAGAGAGCAACAACAACAACAACTTAGACGACATGTGCCACTACAGCAGTACTGAACGATTTTCATAACAAAGACGCAATGTATGCTGAAAGAGAATATAACTTAAAGATAAAAACGAATTAAGAAAAAAAATCATTAACACAATTAGCACTAAGTTGTGCATTAAAGGAAAATTAATGGATATTATGCCATTCTACCGTTGTTGGGATATACCTCCAAGAGCCATTTTTCTCGATTCTACACATCAAGTACGGCCCCAAAGGTCTTATTTCCTTACCGTTAGTCTTTCCCTTGCTAAAAATCCTTTTTAAATATAGCGTCTAGAAAATTTTCTGTTGAATATAATGGAACTTTATTTACTAACGATTCATCACTAAATGATGCATTGCACGTGTACAATAATCATGACGTTTCATCTGTGTGTGTACATCTTTTAATTTTCTAATAATCACCATGAGATCTAAAATCTAATAGTCTAATGCGATAAAAATTAAAATGAATTATTCCAATAGATCGCCGAAGCAAAATTATAAGACACTAGCCTAGAAAATTATAAATTGTTATTTTAAAATACGAGAATCATTTCGGTTTGTGACGACACAATCGTTGACTTGATTCTGTCTCGTGTACTATTCACAAAGCCAACCGAGACAGCAGCTACGCGAGGAACGCAGCTACCACCCCAGCCGACCTTGGCACTGTAATTGCTCGGATGACGATCTGCGCGTAGCTGTAATTTGGCACGCGAAATGTTATAAGGCAGGCCGGGTGTCCCTTTAACCTTCAGTAAACGGTTGCAACAATCAACCATTGTTAAAATTCTGGTAACATCATGGCCGACCGTGCATTACGTTGGTAACCGCACGACAAAGCGTGCATTAACAGTTTAATATATACACACAGCGTGGAATGCAATAACTTGATACACTTAAACACATAAAAGACGATTGGTGGTAAAACAGAAAACTAAAAAAAAAAATCGAAAATAAAAAACTATTGAACGCATATTGACGAACTGTGTGATGTTACAGTAGGTGTATGCCGAATGTCACCAAGCAGGATACTATTTAACATGTCATTGGTATTTTTGACTTTCCTGAATTTGATGTTTGCGTTGTCAAGTGAAAAAAATATTTCTGTAAATAAGTACTAGTAACTATTTTCAGGAATTTTCTCTAGTAAAAATTTTTCCCTGACCGTTTTACCAACTGACCAAACGTCGGAGGAGTGTGAAATAAAATCATCTCCTGGCACGCAAATGGCCCAAGCTCACAAGTGCGTAAAAACAGCACACGTAATTTAATTTTTGGTAATATCTGCTGACCTTGGACTATTACATAAAAAAAACGGAGCTAGACACTAGAGTTAGCTCACTGGTGAACCTCCATCTTGGATCACCAGATAGTGGATCCAAGATGCTGGATCACCAGTGAGCTGATTCTGTGTCTAGCTCCGTTTTTAAAAGTAAATGTTATATTTTTATTGTGATCACCGGTCAGCAAATATGACCGAAAATTAAATTGCGTTTGCTGTTTTTATGCACTTGTGGTCCATTTGCCTACCAGGAGGTGATCTTATTTCGTATCCCACTGTCTCACAAATTAAATGGATTGCGTTGGAGGAGTGCTCTTCAATGTTGGTGTTATTTTAGGTAAGATTAGGTCAATTGCCGTGGCCCGAATTTCACCGGGTATGTGCAATGAGTTAAAGAGAGGGACGAGCATACACCAGTGTTTGGTCAGGTCACAAAATGATTGGTAAAAATGAATTGTACTATGAAAAAAATATTTGGATGTCATTCTCAGGTTAGACGCACTTACTGCAAATAGTTTATTTTTAACTGACGCTCCTGAACACCAACAATATAACAAACATCAAAGTGAAAAGCACCGGTAGATAGTTTTGACGTGAAAATCACACGGATGACGACTTTTGCAACGACTTTGTCCGTCCGTCCGTCACTTTTTTCAACTTCATAATGGTATCAGATAATAACGATACGTTATTCACCATCAGATTGAGTGATCAAAAGTTAGTTTAAAAACTTGGCAAATTAAAACATCTGTGCTTTATAGCTAACAGACTTTGTCGCCTTAACTCAATGAAATAATAATATTTGATCATCGCATTTAAACCCTAAGGATAACATGCAACCTTTTAAAGTGAAAGGTTTTCTCGAGATTTCTTTAATGATACACATCAGCTCATTGTTGCCATGTTGCTCGGATGAATACGATTAGTATAGGAACCAAATTCTCCGTTACTTACGAAATGAAAACGGCCGGTAAAAAAAATTAAGCATAAAAACTGAAAATTAGGCCTAAACTCACGTTGCTACGCCAACGTCAAATGACTTCGTGCCGCTGCTGGCTTCATCAACAACACTATGCACTATTCCCTTTATATTGCTCGCTACTATCCAATCCCTGCTGTGGCAGAAATATCAGACTTAACAAAACTATGAAAACTGGTAACGATTTAAGAAATTTGTGTTCAGGAAAAAACTGACAAATAGCATTGTTACAGTATTAAGTTTTAAAAACCAGTTTTGTAAAATGTTGCATTTATCCACTTTGCCTCGGGTACCAGGTCAAAATGGGTACCTTACCTGGGTATGTATTAAAAACAGTGTCTGCAATTCATCACAAAAGTTTTTCGTCTCTTCAATAGCTATATCTCAGTCCATTATGCGTGAGCTTCCTTTACATAATTACGCACCACTCTAAAACAGAAAACAACCGAATTCCGAGCAAAAATCTAGTTCCTTGCACGACCTTGACTGAAAACACCTAACGATACGTATCCAATTGCCCCACTGTGCACCTACGTCCTGTTTTAATTCGTCCTTAAACTATACTTAAATTTGCAAGCTAAAAATTTTTATAATACTATTTTATTCTGCAAGAATTTCTTTCAAAATTACATAGTTTCGAAGATATGACACGTCTCCCTCGCCGACAATTTTTTTTCAACCTGCATTGAAAGCTGAAACGTGCCACACACTAATCCCTCTAGTATCAAAATACCAAACTAATGTGACTTCATTAATATATTAGTGCTACAGCTAAAAAAAAATGAACTGCGCTATAGCAGCAGTATAGCTTTGTTGTAATGCCCATTATCCACTTTGCCCCGGCTTCCCCTACACTTATGCATAAAAGTATGGCTTCAAATAGGTTGCTAAATAGGTTACGTGTGTAATGCATAAAACCCAGCAAATGCTACTTTAAAGTAATACGGAATGAAAGCAGCAAAAAATTAAAGTATTACCACAACAATGGAGGCAAACTCATTAACCTCTTGCTTCGACTAACACATCTCAAATTTGTTACGCAAAGCTTGAGAACAACTCCGTGACACAACGTGGACTGTTCTTTTCAAGTATTCTTAATGAAATTATTACGAAAAAAAAGAAACAAACACGTATGTCCGTGCAATCGATTAGCGGTAGCGGTCCTTATGTAAGCCTCAGCGTGAACTTCCCGTATTAAACATCAAACTTTGAAATCCCATAATTTCGCTCAGAATTGACTCAGACCAACGAAATTCGGTATTTCGGGTCGTGTCGTAACTAATTAACTATATTAAAAATTGTAATGCAACAATCGATCCGTTCGGCGTCCACAGTATTGCCACTTCTTGTTGTTCTTGTTGTTGGTACTCTTTGCCCTCAACTGGAGATCGAACGAATGAACCGATTTTCAGTTTTTATAGCGTAGACTCTTATTACAGTTATTTTCAGGTGATTACATTCTTTATTTTATTGTTTTTCTTGCTGGGACAAAAAAAAACAACAACAGATATTAGTATTAAAAAACGCGTGAGTGTATAAGATAGGGGTGTAAGCCTTAAAAAACTTATTTTAAAGCTCTAAAGGAACAGATATAAAAAAACATTCATGTTGCAAAGCATCAGCGTCGCACTGATACGCTTAAAAGATGCCAAAGTTTAAACAACGCTGGAGGTTCTTTTACACGTGTTAGTGCGACGCTTATGGCCTAACTTCTCTTTTCTTATATCTGTTCGTTAAGTTTTTTTAAGCTTGCATCCGTATTTTATATACTTAGGCGTTTTTAATACTAATACTTTAAAAGGTGCACAAGTTAAGCACAATAATATTCAGCATTTGGAATATTTAAAGTCAAGTAATACAGAAGGAAAATAGAGACTTGGTAGCTGATAACTTGCAAGCTCTGTATGTGTGTTTTTTACCTCAACGTTTATTACACATTTCAATAACAAACTCTCATCTTCACTGACTGAGACTGAGGTTGGCGCTAATGACCAAGCTGTCGACTCGCCATTAAGCCTCATCTGGGGGGCCCCCCCCCTCTCATCTTCAGATAGAAAACATTGGATCTACGATTACAACTCATTGGATTTCAAGTTTCAGCGTGTGTACGCCCAACATCTTATGCTTGTCTTCTTTCCTTCCATCCTAATCGTCATGCTGTCGTGGGTTTCCTTCTGGTTGGATCTGGCTGCTCCTCGAGTTGCCCTAGGGTTGACAACAATTCTTACATTATCGACAATGTTCAACGATGCGCAGAAAGACTTGCCACCAGTTGCAGACGTCAAGGCTTTGGATATCTGGATGTTCTCCTGCATATTCATGGTATTTGCGTCACTAATCGAGTTTGCCATTGCTAACCATTTTAGCAAAAAGAAGGCAAAAGCAACCAACAGAGTTTCACTGTATCTTCCATATGTTTTCAATAATATCACGCCAATCAACGTAAACCAGGTAGGTAGGATGAGTATGGAATTTTCAAATCCTTCGAAAATCTATATCTTTTAAACTTCTATTTTTTCACTTTTCTAGCTCACCAGCTTCTTTATGCACTAACATTAGCAATGGCAATGTTATCAGTTTTCGTTTTTAATAGGCTTTCGTGTGCTCCATTACTTAGTGTCTGTTTAGTGATTTTTAGCTTCTTTGCACATCCGACACTAAAGATGTGAGCCATCGCCACGGCCTAAAAATAAAACGACACGTTTGTTCGATAAGATAAGATAAGAATAGTTTATTTCACACGAAAAAGTGAAAACAGGTTGACAGAAGGATATCAAGGTACCACTAACACAGTGCCTGACTAACTAAACATGCATAAAAGTAATAACACACAGACAAAAAAACTAACAACAATACAGTGATAAAATCGAAATGACGCTAAATTGGTTCACCAAACGCCAAATTAGTTGGCAGGTTAAAAATAAGAACAAACTGAAGACATAAAGACAGTACCCGTTAAAACCGGGTCTAAAAAGTATCAAGGTTACATTTATTCAGCCGCAAACGGAACTGAGAAAGAGTTGGCGCCGAGACAACAGACGCCGGAAGCGCATTCCTGCTGTTGACCACGCGACTAGAATTGTTGCCTACAGTTCAACCTGGACGTCTCAGGGACGAGCTTCCAAGAATGGCCTCGGGTGTACATACTACCCCTCAGCTCAAAAAACCCTAGGAATTCTCCAAAAGTTGAGCCGTGCAAAATGGAATAGACCATTATATAAGTCCGCTTTCAGCCTTCTGAATTCCAGGGAATCAAGCTCCAGAACCCGAAGCCGGTAAGGACTTAGTGAAACTCCGTTGTACGGACTCCACCCACTCGAGATCGCCAAGCAAATGAGGGTTCCACACCGTACATGCGAATTCGAGAATGGGCCTGACATATGATTTAAAAGCCCAGATCAAGGTGGCCCGGTCACCCGACTTGAAAGACTTTTTGATAACCGCTGCCCTCTGCATGGCTTTTTTAACTATGAAATTGCAATGAGTCCACCTCCGAGATCTTTTATAGAGTTTAGAGCTGGAATACCAACACCCCGTAAGAAGTAATCAAAATTCAGGTTATTGTGCCCCAAACACAACACTGCAGACTTCTGAGGTAGAATGGGAAGTCTCCAAGTATGGGACCAGCAATCAAATCTCTCGTGGCCTTCTGGAGGTCACCAGAAGACTCAACATCGACAACCTGTCTATACAGCTTCAAATCATCAGTAAACTTATATACCGTAACCACATTTGTGTTAGTGCGAAGATCATCAACATAAATAACAAACAATAATGGAGACAAGATAGATCCTTGGGGGGGGGGGATTGAGGCTTAATGGCGCGTCGACAACTTGGTCATTACATCCTTGGGGAACGCCACTGAGGACCTCCAATGGTTTGGCCCGCCCCCCCCCCCCCCCCCGCAAGAGACACGCTGTGAACGACCCAGCAAATAGCTCATAAACCAGTCCCAAATAAACTCGCGAAACCCCACACAGTGCAGCTTGGCAAGGAGGCGTTCCAATGATACTGATTCGAATGCCTTTGCAAAGACAACAAAGAGTAAGTCCACAGGTACCCCACCATCAATCGAGTCCGTGATATAATGAAGAACTAGGCTATCAGCTGCTGTTCAACAGTCGATCTAGCAGGTAAAAAACTAAACTGATCGGTAATAATTGATTAGTGGAAGCAAGAAAATCGAGCATCCTAACACGAATCAGTTTCTCAAGTACTTTACAAATAACATAAGTCAAAGCAATAGGTCTGTTGTACCCTAGTGCCGAGGGATCACCCTTTTTAAAATAGGTACAATTATAGCCTCCTTCCAAACTTATGGAATAGTACCTTCCTCAAGGAACGATCAAGAATCCAAGAAACAGGCACGCAGACCAGGAGCATGATCTCCCTGAGAAAGAAAGCAGAGAAACCATCTGGACCGCAGGCCCTACTAGGTTTCAGACTGCCAATGGCTCGAAGTACTTCCTCTGCAGTAACTGTAAACTCCTGAAAGCCGAGGGAACCAAGCCACCCGTCCAGACTAGTATGTAAAGATCAGGGGTGACAAAGTTCTTAGCGAAGACAGACCCAAAAAACCTCCGCTTTGTCTGGCTCAGTAGAGAGAACTCTACCACCACGTAAAAGGGGGGAATAGGCTTAACCCCACAACATAGCCGCTTCATGTATCCAAATAATGCCGTTGGGTCCCACCTAGCGATAATAGCTCGTTCACGGGAAATTTATAATTCTCTAATGCTCTTGGAGTGCCTAAGCTGGGCTGCATTGTAGGTGACCGTGTTAGATAAAGACCTATTGGCCTTGAAGGCACGCCAGAGGTTCAGCTTTACACGCTGTTATTTAAGAATGGACCCAGGAAGACGTATGCTCCTGGCACGACATCTGGTTTGAGAAACGCTAGAGCACTGAGCATTACTATCAAAAACTATTTCATAGAAATAATTGCACATCTCATTTAAGTTAAGACAATTTGACAACAAAGGAGACCAGGCGACATTGCCCAAATGGCCCCTAAGGGCAGGGAAATCAGTTATGCTATGACATTTAGAGGCCCTGACACCACAACCGGTGGGGACCACACTTAAATAAAAAAAAAAACTACCATATGATGGTCTCTACGGCCCAACCAGGTACCAACTGAGATGCCAGACACCACAGTTAGATCATCCCATAAACCCAGGACCAAAATATTATCACCTCTGGTGCCCTCCCGGACGAGCTGCAGAAAACCTAATAGGTCGAGAGTACGTTGCAAAAAAAATTTGGATGCCAACCAGATGCCGCACCAGCAACTCAGTCAACAGATGGTTGGTTAAAGTCGCCTGTTAAAACATTAACCCTAGTGCGGCAATAGGTGGTAGTGATCGAGTCGCACATCGTCAGAACCGCGGCAGAATCACAGCCATCAGGCAGACAACCAAGGTGGACACGTAGATTAAAACCCGGCAAATCAAAGTACAAGTACTCGGAGCTCAGAAAGCCAGGACCCACAACATAGGAGATCCCGTGCTTAATTGCTACCAACAGCCCCCCAAAAGCTGAGCCACGATCCCGTCGTAGTAAACTATACGGCAACCTATGAAGCACGAAGCCATCAGGATGCGTCCCAGTCAACCACGTCTCAACGACTAACACAGTATCAAATGTCCCAGTGGATAGAAGGATTCTAAAATCAAACAGATTAGCAAATACACTTCATGCGTTAAGAACTACACAATCCCTTACGTGATAGTGACCGCGGCCTGACCGACATTCAGAATAAACTATTGCCATCTCCCGAAAGGAGTAATGATTTTGAAAACGTTGTTATGGGTAAACTGGATGCAATTATGTCTACACTTAGCGATGTCAAAACTGATTTGAAAGCCATGAAGGAAGAGGTGAAATGCATGAGAGAAACTTGTGAATTCTTGTCAACTGAAATCGACACCATAAAAAAGGAGGAAATGCCACAAATGAAACTCTACCTTGAAAAACAAATCAAAGATTTAAAGGACGAGTTGACCGCTACCGAATTCCATTCGCGTAAATACAATCTGGTGATGTTTAATGTACTAAGCACGAGCGATGAAGATTTAGAGCAAATTGTCAAAACTATACTAAAAGAAAAGCTTAAAATTGCAAATGCTAATAACTTCAGTTTTGCTGCGATTCATAGACTGCCAAGAAAGGATGAAAAGCAGAATAATTCCGACAAAGAACATCATTCCAATGTTACAGGGTGTTTAAAAAAAAAACGCTACACGTCGAATTTTTCTAAGTCCAACAACCGTTCCCCGTCACCATAACCCTTATCCCTGACCTCAGTAAAGAAATCATGAAAGTTATTCCTGACCTCAGGAAAGAAAGCTTTTATTTACATTTCAAATAAGAACGCAAAAGGTGACAAAAGCATCTGACAGCCCTGGTTGGTGGGGGGAAGGGAATGGGGACCAAAACAAACAATAAAATCCCTTAATTAGATTTCAAGTAAAAAGAAATAAACACATTTAATTGCATTTATCAAGCAAAATAGCTGAAATAAAGGCTTTCACAGAATTTGGATTCTAAATAAAAACGCAAAAGGAAAAAATGCATGTGGCAACCCTGGATGACGGCGGGGGGGGGGGGGGGGG
>JAHWFP010077034.1:4042-16691 GCA_023313725.1 Lithobius niger
GCATTGCCATCTTAGTCTTGCCATTCTTATAGTTCGACTAGATTGGGAGATCTCTGTCCTTGACCATCACCGTTTCTGGGTGATTTAAGGTTAGGACGAGATATTTTCGCACTAGGTTCATTTATAGCTTTACCCTAGTAAACGAAGCTATCTATAACTCGAGTTAAGATCAACACAAACAATTTTATCACCTTCACTTGACTTTAGTGTATTGACATTTTAGTCTTGCCATTCTTATAGTTCGACTAGATTTGACAATCTCTGTCCTTGGCCATCACCGTTTCTGGGCAACTTAAGGTTAGGACGAGATATTTTCGCACTAGGCTTATTTATAAACAAAGCTAACTATCATTCAAATTAAGACCAGAACAAACATAATTTTATCACCTAATTCAACTAGATTTAAATCTACATATACTTATTCGGCCCGAATCTGTCCCACTACGATCGACGCGATGCCTTTGTGGCTAACTGCTTTTCACAAATTCAAAACAAAAATTGAAGCAAGCTCAATTCGCTACAAGAAACGAAGTTAATTAACGAAGCCAAATCACCGTTGGGTGATTTTAGGGTAAGCTTTATCATTGAAAAAACAAAAACAAAGATAAACACAACGTCGTCTAGTTAACAATAGGCTTATTGCCCGGCCCGCCAAATGCTTGTCCAGATCGCTGGCCAGTTCGCCACATGCATTGTCCGGTTCGCTGTCCAGTTCGCCACGTGCATTGTCCGGTTCGCAGCCGAAACGACAACAAACGTCACCTGGCCAAAAAGACGTTAAAACGAAGTAGAGCAGTACTCACCGAATTCTCGAACGCAATCCCATTTCATTTGGTTGAAATAATTCAGAACGTTCGCATGCAACTTCATGGAAGTTACGCTAAAAAACAACTTCACTCACAACACCAAAACAGTACTACCGTGCATCCTAGCCGTTAGCGGCCATTGTAGAGCAGGGAACACACACGTCTTTCCTCCACGTGTGCTCAAAAGCGAATGGGGATTTCCCCAGGAGGCAGGCAGCTGCAGCGGTGACGCTTGCAGCGCGCCTAGCGGGAAATGCGGGCAACTGGCGTTGAATTCAATAAATTTAAGAAATTTGATTGTTTGAGCATGGGAAAAGCCAAATTCAGCGAATTTAGCATGTATACTGGAGGTAAGTATTTTGCAGATAGTAAGAACCTGCATTATAAATAGCAGTTTCATTCCCAAAGTCAAATAATTATTCTGTGCATTACACTTCGTCCCCCCCCCTCCTTCAATAGTTGCGATGCATAACATCATAGTTTATTTAATAGGCCTAAAAATCACGTTGTTATGAGTTGAAAACTCACTTGCACATTCAAAACCAGGCCACTAACGTTTCCAAGTCGGTAATTCTCTTTGTCAATTCAGCCTCCGCAATTCCCGTCCAACCAAAACATTGCCTTCAACTTCCCATCCAACCAGAGCGCTCAGCTACCCTAGCCGTCCGCGCTGCCATTCCGACTTCCGGTAGTAACAGCTCGGCCGATCTACGTCAGTCTCTCCTCCTCCAAAATGTCCGCCTCCTCTTCCCCGCTCGCCCCATGCGCAGCTATCCTCGGCGTCCGCGCCAACTTCCGGTAACGAGTATATAACCCCAGCCCCAGACTCACTCGTTAGCACAGCTCAGGATTCTTAAAGCAAGAGGTCGCTACGCCGGTCGGGATTGGAGATGCTGCGGTCCGATTGTTGCCATGCCGGGCAAAGGTAGTGGTTCGTATTCAACTTAGTTTAACTTTAAAAGTTTATTTTTTGGACTTTAACGTCAATATTTATAGTTTAATGTTAAACTTAATCTTTAGCTTTAGAAGGTAAACTTATGGTGCGTCAAGCCAAACGACATTTCGGACGTTGGCGGCCGTAATTTAAGGGTTCACGGTCCCTTACTAAATACCAGCTTTATTTCATAGTTTCTTTAAACGCAGTTTAGAGTAAACAAAGGACGGTTTGATCTGTGGGTGTTCCATTGATTAAACGCTCGGATCCACTTTATGAGTAGCTGCGGCTCTATAATTTAAGGAATTGACTTAAAAACAGCAACTCTGGGAGGTTTAATGCTTTGCTGTTACACGTAGAAACATAAATGTAAAACAGGTCTACTATTACTACACAGCCGAGGCTGTTCGTAATTTAGAGGGCTCTTTTGCGAAATCCCCTTGTGCCTACTCAACTCACTATTTCTATTTGAAATTGTTTTTGTGAACATAGCGTTTGTTCAAGTTGAATTTAATGTAAATTCCCCCTGATATTTATAAACTAATTCCAGTTGTAAATTTGCCTAATGTAAATGTAAAGCGCGGTCATTTTAACATGTTTGTTTAAAATAAAAACCTGGAGTTTTAAACGTCCGACGGTTTGTTCGTTTGTTGCTTTGCTAGAAGTTAGTATTTAGGACAATTCTCTTCAAATATAACTTTGCTAGCCTTTTCCCACCTTGGTGGCAGCGTTACCCACTCTTTATTCACTAGTCAGGTCTTAGATTAGGACTTCAATGCTCCATTCCCTACATCGGGACAGTAGCAGTAGTGCTGTTTAACCGGAAAAGTATTCGAAAGCAACACGGAGTGAAAGATAGTAAGATCCAGTTACACCAGGCGACCGGCGAGGCTTCAAGCACCTACCCCGTCGTAGCACCCGCCGTTACATTGCGGTGGCGGTTTTTACTTTTCAGGAAACAGCACACATGTACTACTGTCCCAGTATGGGTAACAGAGTCATTGGTCCTAACTGTAGGCTAACTAGTCAACTTTAAAGGGGAGTATCCGCTGCCTCCAGGTGGGTGGTTAATTGCAGTCCTGACTCTAAGTAATAAGTGGTTTTCTTAATTAATTAAGTCTAGCAATTAATCGTACTAGTAAACAACTGACGTTTCACAAACTCTTGGTTTATTATATGACATGCAAATATAAAAAGCAAGTATTTACATTTCAACTAGCATCAACAAGAAAGCTTTTAAATTAAAGCAACACGAGATTTACATTAAATCTGACAAGAATTTACATTAAATTCAGATTCAACCTCTACATGTTATGTGCAAAGAATAACAATTTCGACAAGAAAAAGTTCTGCCAGGAACTCACAAGAACCTGTTATTAAATGCAAACCGCGGGAATTACACGAAATACTACCAGAATATGTTTCCTAAGTGCGACTTAGAATCAAATCTGCCATTTAGAATTTGTCACTTTAAGTTAACAAAAACTCTGCCAACCAACGAAAACACTTAACACGAGTTTGGGCAACTAGCCGTCGAAGTCACTGCTTCTGCAAACCTAATTGGTTTAAGTGATCTATTTAGTGTTTGAGTAAATTCATACTAGAAACACGGGAAAAAAGCTGGTTTTTAGAAAGGGACCGTGACGTTATGGGGTGGGGGGTCATTAATGCCGATCATGGTACCACCTCCATAAATTCTCAAAGCTTAAGGTTAATCATTAAGTTTAGAACTATAAATTTTGATTGAGTTTCCAAAAGTTAAATTTTTTAAGTCAATACTAGTTTACTTACGAACCACTTCCTTTGCCCGGCATGGCAACATTCGGACGGGACATCTCCTATACCGACTGGCGTAGCTACCTCTGGCTTTGTGATCGGCTGAGCGTGTGCTAACGATTGCCTCCTGGGGCTGGGGTTATATACTCATTATCGGAAGTTCGTGCGGGCGACCAGGAGAGCTACGAGGTCTGGTCGGCTGAGGGCCTTGAGAACAATAGAAAAGTCGGCAGCGCAAAGGATTTTTCGCTTGGCGCCGTTTGAAGGAAGGGATTGAATACTTTTGAGAAATTTCCAACTGCCAAAAAACCAATTATCTGCGGCTGCAAATAATGATTGAAACTATTTAAATGCGTTTTAGCATCTTGCTGGTACTTTTAAACTTTGCTTATATAAAATATTTAACGTAATCTTTTGCCATCACCACTACCGGAGCTTAGGCAACATTTCATTCACAAATTTTCCCGGACACGTCTTTTCTGTTTGTACTGGTTTGTTCCTAGCAAAACCGACTTGGCTATCGATTTCCCAAAGTAAACCTGGCATCCCAATGTTAATAACCGAATTTATTGAGATCATTCCTTCAATAGTCGCGATGCCTAACATCGTGGTTAAATAAGCAAACAATCCGTAGTAATTAAAGGCCTTATTCACGTTCCAAACAATGAGTTTAACTCTACCGGCCTCTCTCTACCGCGTAGTCAATAATTGTTCCTTCAAACGGCGCCAAGCGAAAAACCCTTTGCGCTGCCGACTTTTCTATTGTTCTCAAGGCCCTCAGCCAACCAGACCTCGAAGCTCACCTGGTCGTCCGCGCGAACTTCCGGTAATGAATATATATCCCCAGCCCCAGGAGGCAATCGTTAGCACACGCTCAGCAGATCTCAAAGCCAGAGGTAGCTACGCCAATCGGTATAGGAGATGTCCCGTCCGAATGTTGCCATGCCGGGCAAAGGTAGTGGTTCGTATAACTAGTATTGACTTAGAAAATTTAACTTTTGGAAACCCCATTCAAAATTTATAGTTCTAAACTTAATGACTAACCTTAAGCTTTGAAAATTTAAGGTGGTGGTATCATGATCGGCATTAATGACCCCCCACCACATAACGTCAGGGTTCACGGTCCCTTTCTAAAAACCAGCTTTTTCCCGTGTTTCTAGTATGAATTTACTCAAACACTAAATAGATCACTTAAACCAATTAGGTTTGTAGAAGCAGAGACTTCGACGGATTTAATGTAAATCTCGTGTTGCTTTAATTTAAAAGCTTTCTTGTTGATATAGTTGAAATGTAAATACTTGCTTTTTATATTTGCCTGTCATTTAATAAACCCAGAGTTTGTGAAAGGTCAGTTGTTTACTATTACGATTAATTGCTAGACTTAATTAAGAAAACCACTTATTACTTAAAGTCAGGACTGCAATTAACCACCCACCTGGTGGCAGCGAATACCCCCCTTTAAAGTTGACTAGTTAGCCTACAGTTAGGACCAATGACTCTCTGTTACCCATACTGGGCCAGTAGTACATGTGTGCTGTTTCCTGAAAAGTAAAAACCGCTACCGCAACTAGTAATTTAAAGGTCAAAACCATCTTGATGTCGGCGAGGCTACAAACACCTCTACAGTCGTAGCTTCGGCCGATACAGTGTTCGACTTTCACCAAGAAGGACGACAACAACAACAAAGACGTTTTGTGTAAAATCACCGGACGTTCCCGTGGCTCTACATCCAAGTCTGCGATGGGAGGCTAAGATTGACGGACCACACAGCGATTGTGTATTCAGAAAGGTTAGTGCACATAGGCTTTGGCCGTCAAGCCGAGTGTTTTGTTTCGTGTATTTTATGTATTTAATAATCCACCAGAGTGCTAGGGGTAAAGTGTATCTTGTGTTTAACCTGCGGGTTGTTTAGAGAAACGGTTAAATTCGTGCTCTAGTTCAACTTAAATGTGTAATTATTTTGCGGCTGCAATTTAATTTTTAAAATTCACGTAAAACTAGTTTTTACTTGAATTAACGTTAACGCTTCCAACATAGAAGAAGTACTAGATAGTATTCCTAACAAGGACCTCAAGAAGGCCTGTTTAAATCTTGGCCTAACTGTAAGTGAAGTAAGGCAAGAGTCCGTTAAAATTCTCACGGATGTATACGAAGACGAGAAGGTTTCATTAACAGATGTCTCCGACGCTCTAGAGAGCGCCATTGAAAAGCGTAACACCGCTATTCAAACAAAAAAAGAGTTAGCTCTTAAAGAAACGAGTTGTTACTTACAGCTGAAGAGTTAAAACTTAAAGCTTTAGAGCTAGCAGAAGCAGATAAAGTACGGGCCGAGGCCGAAAGAGCTCGCGCTCATGCCGCAGCCGAAACCGACAAAATTCGAACACACGAATTGATGTTAAAAGATACAGGGGCTCAAAGTAGCGACGCCGCTAGAGTCCTTGAAATCCGTAAAATCGAACGTGAACTAGAACTAGCCAATAAACAAATTGAGTTAGCAAAATTAAGAGCAGCTAGTGATACTTCAAGTCCAGTATCTGATATGTCTAGTGTTAGTTCCGGACCTAGAGCCGGAAAGGTTTCCGATGCAGTACGACTAGTGAATAATTGGGGTCCGAACTCGGAAATTAACTCCTTTTTAAAAATATTTGAGAAAACCATGGAAACTCAACGTATTTTAAAGTCAGAATGGGTAGTCGGTTTACAACCTTTATTAGGGGAAGTTTTGGTTAAAGTTTGTGACCAAATGAGTGCTGTAGATATGCACGATTACGATCTAGTCAAAATTAAATTACTAGAAAGGTTTGTCCAGACTAAAAGAGTCAGTTCAGGCGCAGTTTCGAAGTTTGGAAAAAAATCCCGAACAACTTTTCCACGAACACGCTTTCGATTTGGAAACGTTATTTACTCGATGGTTGTCGTTAGCTGGTGTTAACAAGGATTTTGACAAGTTAGCTAATTTATTCCTCTTGGAAAAATTTACCAAATCATGCCCAGTAGTACTCCGGAAGTGGTTGCCCGACCGAATTAAAACTGGGACGCTGCAAGAGGCAGCTAAGTTGTGTGATGAATTCACAACCCGCAACAAGCAAATTTCTGCTGACGTTGCTTCCAAAACAGGCAAAGTGCAAACTGTCGCACAGCCAGGTGGACAAGCTTCTAAAGCGTCTTCCAACTCTAGACATGGTAAACAAAACCATTACTTGTTAGCTAACCCGGTTGGGACTAACAGTAACAGCTTAACTAGCACAGATGCTAACGCTGATTATAGTGACAATGTAAATACTAACAATAGCAGCAGACCTAATGTAAGAACGTGTTACGAATGCGGCTCGGCCTCGTACTTCCGCAATCGCTGTCCCGAAATTAACAAAGCTTCGGCATCCGCAAATGCATGCTTTATCGTCGGTAAAGATGCCACTGAAATTTTAAAGACTAGTACTTTAAACTGTACTATCGGTAAACGTAGCACTAAACTGTTATGCGATACCGCTAGCACGATTAACATCGTCAGTTCTAAACTCGCCAAAAAGTGGCCGCGTTTAAAACAGGTAATTAGATGCAAAACTGTCTTACATGATCAAGAGGTTAAATTACAGCAGGTAAATTTAAGCCTAAAATTAGCCAGTGGTGAAGTCTTAAAAACAGTATCTTGTTGGCAAAAAGTTCCCTCTTTGATGTAATTTTGGGCGTAGGTGGCATAACACAATTAAATAGTGTATGCATGCCCAAGTCAAAGACTAAGACAGGAAAGTGTCCCCCTACAGAAATTGTAGCCAGTTTCTCGTGTAAAAACCCCGCTGTAATTTCCAGCCAACCTAGTAACTTGAAACCTAAAAGGTCTACCGCTCGCTCATGCGTGAAGGAGCCAGTGAGCCGTGACTCAATCAGCAGTCCAGTGATAAGTGCGCCACGCGTGAATCCCCCCGGGAATCAGATAACATCCCACAAGCCAGGCATGAATGAACGTAAACGTAAAACTGTTGTTGCTGCGCCAGTTGTAATACCTGTGTCCCCCAATTTTTCAGAGTGGTTAGAATTGAGATATAAACCTCTTAATGGTAAAATAAAACGAAGTTTTTCTACCAGTGATGTTAAGCAGAGTATAGATGTGTCCGTTAAACCGGAAGTAAACAAATACAGTTTCCCCAGTTGGATTACGGCACGCAGCCAGTCTACCCCTAACCTAAGAAAGCTAGAAATAGCAAACCTGTCCAACCAGACGTCTGCAGTAAACTTGCTTCCCTTAAGTGTTTTAATTTCTACCCAGAGTTTGGTAGAGTTAGTTTGCCTGAGTTTAATTTAAATTGAATCAGTGTGCTAGTAGTGGAAGTTTTTTTTGTTGTTTTCATCCTTAAAAATTAGGACCCGATGTTTTAGTGTTAAACTCTTATCTTATAAAAAGATTGAATTTTTGTGCTTGATCACCACAATTAGGGCTCTTTGAACTAAATAATTGTTTTTCCTAAGAACGAAGGTTATAATTCTAACCTAATCAAATGTGAAGGTAAATTTATCAGTTTAGGAGTAGGTAAAACCTTTAATAGGTCTCCAAACTTGACAACTGAAACTTGTGTAGTTTTTTTTTCACTAAATGAGAGTTTTTTTTTACAGTTGTTAAACTTGTGCAAACCACCCAGGCTAACCTAAGTAATGTATAAATTTTCTCCATGTTCAGTTTTTTAAACTTGAAAACCTAACCAAATAGTTTTTTTTCATAAGTGTTGAACTGTAGTGAGTGGTGGGCCGCTACAAACGTGGCTTTATCTAGGAACACCTAACCTAAACATAAAAATTGTGTTTTTAGCTTTACTGTTTTAAATCTTTAAGACTGCTTCGTTGTACAAACCTGGAAAGTGACTTTTAAATGCAGATACCTTAAGTCGGTATTTTGTTGAAACTAACAGTGGAGTTTTCATCCTTAAAAGCTAAACAAGTGGGGGAGCCAAAGATTTTGCTCTACATTTTTTTAAATTTATTTAATTTAATTGATGAGAGGTACGTTGTCAGGGCAACCTCACTAAAAGAAACTGTCAGCTTTTCCCATTTCGGACTCTTACACCTAAAATTTAAGTGCCTATGTTTACTCTTGTCATTATCAACGTCTCCCTGTGTGGGAGAATTTTAACAAAGATTGTACGACACATTATTAATATTCATTAGGAATATCTATGGGAGTCTAGTGGTTCCTGGCTAACTCCTCTTAAGGTTTTTACGAAACATTTTTCCTCAAAAATTTGTCTAACCTCTGAGGGCAAAAGGTCAACTCTGTCGTAAAAAGGTTGCTGGTTATTATCCATATTAAAACCTCCCAGAGTTGTATTTTGTATTTTTAGTTATGGGACCTATCTCAAAACCCTTCTGTGTTAAATTTTCATGTAAAACAAGTTGTTTGGTAACCTAAAACCATCCCAGTGGTAATCTGTTAACTTTAAATAGAGCTGATAGTTGCGCATGCGCTCATAGAACCCTCTATTCCGATCCTTATCGCAAGCTAGGTCCTGAGGAGTGCGTCTCGAGGTTTTTTTCGATGCTTTCCTACAAAATAAAAATGAAACTTTTAACTTGTTAAAATTAGTTTTTACTATCATAAAAATACTTACCTCCAGTCTACATGCTAAATTCGTTTAAATCTTTAATTTATGAATTTCAACGTCAGTTGCCCTCTTTTCCCGCTAGGCGCGCTACCAGCGCTGGCGCTGCAGCCGCCTGCCTCGTGGGGAAAACCCCATTCGCTTTTTGAACCTTTCTTGTTTCGTTAGCGGGGAGGCAGGGCGGGTTCTACTGGAGGTAAGTATTTTTATGATAGTAAAAACTAATTTTAACAAGTTAAAATTTTCATTTCTTACTATCTGCAAAATACTTACCTCCAGTCTACATACTGACTTTGTCGGAAAGGCGGCGGGCAACTAACAAAAAAGGTTAAGTACAAAGTAAAAAATTTTCCATTAAGTCCAACAACCTTAATCAGTCAACTCACCTCAATGTGTTGTCTTGATGTTCGAGTCTCCTCCCTCTCTCGTTCTTTGGTTTTCGGCGTTATGGTTTTTTCTGCCTGCCGAAACTATGCGATATGGCTTTCCTCTGGTGTGCGTTTCTCTCTCGTGTCCGCAATTCTCTAGAGCGCACTGCCAATACCGCTTTCCACCTGCGTTCGTCTGTCACTGGTTGGTTTTGTTTTGACCCGGCGACCACGTGCTGTTTGACGACGTTACATCCACTCTCACCACAGGTTTCCCTCAGATAATGCTTAATGAAGGTGTTCCTGCTCCTCCACGATCCCGCTGCTACAGCTTCGTCTAACGGGGTCCCGCAGCCGTATGCCCATGAGGCCGATAGTGCCCCGAGTTCATGTGCCCAAATCGCACTTGGGACGTCCGGGTGTTACGGGCTCAGTTCATACGCCCTCTTGATCACCTGGCATATCCAACTTCCAAGTTTAAAGGGGGTTACCCGTTTGTTTAATACTTCGCCTGAAGCCGAGTCCACGTCCAGAAACAGCGGTATGTATCCCGTTCCTTGTCTCGCTTTCTGTATTGATGTTGAAGTCTTGTCAATGTAGTATCGGAGTGCTCTTATTGTACATTGTGGTTCACTGCTCCGTTCTCCAGACTTCTTCTCCCCCAAGGCGAGGATCACAACAGGTTTCTGTGCGACGTCCGGTCTGGAATTCTTCGCCTGGAAACAAGCCGGGAAGACCAGTGAGACTGAGGACCAGTCTCTGGCAAAACGAAGGAAACCATCGTCTCTAGCGAAAGCAGCCAACTCGCTTTGGCGTGCTGCCGACGCTAGTGCCACTAAAAACACCGTCTTCTGAGTAAGTAGTATTGCATTTGCACTATGGAGTGGTTCATAAGGTGGTTTTGTTAAACTATCCAACACAAGAGGGAGATTCCATGTAGGGAACAACATCTTTGTCCTCGGTCTCGCTTTTTCGAATGAAGAGATCATTTGCAAGATCATGGGGTCCGTCCCGACGGACGACTTGCCTAAGCAGGTCAGTACGGAGTTTACTGCTGCCCGATAGCCCTTGATGGAAGTTGGGGAAAGGCCTTTTTGAAACAGTTCTTCCAGAAATTGTGACCACGTCACCACCGGGGGGTCACATGGGTCACAGCCTCGTTCAGTCGCCCACTTGAACCATTGTCTCCATTTGCTTTCGTACATCTTAACTGTCGAACTCCGGACGCACTGTAGGAGTCTGTTCGTGACTTCCTCTGAGAAACCTTCACGCGTCAGATGTCCCTGTAAAGTCTCCACCCTGTAGCGGTGCTCAAAGGTCCTTGAGGTGCCTACCGTTCTGCACCGACATCTGGTGTGGTCTCGGGAAAGTTAGAAGTACTTCGGGTGGCCGTTTTTACTTTTGCGGAGTTTAAACAAGCATGGCAGTCACTACTGCACGGTTAGGAACAGAGCGTCTAAGTCCTATCTGAAGTTTTAGTACTATCTAATCGTTTTTGGTTCACTGCCACCAGGTGGGTGGTTTAATTGCTAACCTTAGGCTTTAAATATAAAGAGTTGTTTTTAGTCAAAACATTAGCAAATTAAATCTCTCTAGAAGCAACTGAGTTTAAAACTCTATGTTTAATAAACAGGGGAAAGAAACACTTTACAGGGCAACTACTCTACAAATTAGCTTTAAATAAAAGCACACAAGTAATTTTTACATAAATTATCGGCAACGAATTTACATTTAAGAAAATTCACATTTACAATTTCGAATAGAAAAAGTTCTTTGGTGTTACCTAAACACCTCTAAGTTAGAAAAAGTACCTTACAATTTCAAGCTTAATCTTAATTAAGATTATGTTTCAAAGCATCTTGCACAAGATCAAATCTACTCTTTCACATTGAGTCAAGCTAGCAATAATCAGGGCCCTACCATCGAAGTCTGTGCTTCTGTAATTATGCTACAGGACCTTGGTGAATCTAAAATAACTGTTTGAGTACGCTATGTAGTACAAACAGAAAGAAAGCCAGTTTTTAGAAAGGGGACCCTTAAACCCTTAAGTTATGGGAGGGGAGACCAGAAAATGCTGATGGTTTTAACTACCTATAATCACGAAATCTAAGAGTTAGTTTAAATCTACGTTAGTTTAAATCTTTAAATTAAAATTTAGAAATAAAGTTTCAAAAAAATTAAAATAAAGCTAAAACTAGTTTTCTAAACTACTACCTTGCCCAGCATGGCAACACTCGGACTGGGGACATCTCTGCTCCGACCGCAGTAGTAACGTCTGACTTGGAGTTGAGCCAACGCTGTAGATGCAGTCCCTCAGGTCTGTTTTATACCTGCTGCCTGTCTGCAGGTAGGAGGGAAACCGCGGCCCTGTAGGAGAGCGACAGAGGGGGGGTGCGGGGTAGAGGGATGCCTGGAGGAGGAGAGGAGTCTGACTCTGGCAGACCAGACTGACACTACCGAAAGTTGGCATGGCAGCGCGGACGGGCAAGGTAGCCTTGGACTTTGATTGGACAGGGATTGAAGGAGCTTGGATGGCAAAGGGAATTGCCGACTTTGGGTGTTTTTAGAGGCCTTAGCTTGAGAAGTGCATTGAGTTAAACTCATAACAATGTGAAAATAGGCCTATATATTTTTTTATGAAACTACAATGTTATGCATTGCAACTATTGAAGGAAGGGGGGGGGGGGAACGAAGTGTTTTGCTTAATTCTTTATACAAACATGATTTTTAATAGTAGGAACGTTACTATGGTTGAAGCCCTGGAAAAAAAATACCAAGATAAACACTTTTGGAAAAATTGTCCGGTAAAATTCGAAGGAAAGTGTTGCCGAGTTCAGTAGTGTTCAGAGACCTAGTTTTTGCTAAACTGTTGCCCAATTAAACTAAATAAAAGGTTAAATATACCAGCTTATTCCCTGAATGCTATAACGCATGAACATTGGTGAAATATTATTGCAGCCGCTAATAATAAAAATTACAGTCGAAGTTTTCATAAATAACTTGGCCTTCGCTAAAATAAAAACATCAAGTGTCTGGGTTTCAAATACATGTATGTGAGGATAAATCCTCCTAAACAACACTAAGCTGGTTGGCTTTATGCCTGCAAAAGAAATAAAGTAATTACAATTTTATTTACAAGTTGTTGAAAACGGCGATTGAAGATTTGCGTGCGGC
>JAHWFP010077035.1:0-23180 GCA_023313725.1 Lithobius niger
CAGTGTTTATATCCCCAAGAGAAAATATATAAAACTCAGATATTAGTATTTTTTTTTTACTTGCTTATGTGTCAGCAGTGGGAAGCTCGATAATCTTTATTCCGTGGGACAAGGTGGCCAGATGGTTAGCATGACCGTCTCACGTGCCACAGGTCCCGGGTTCGAATCCGGCATCAGCCACCCCTTCGGGAAATGAAGGGCCCTGTGCTGTCTCGTGCTCATGTCGTTTGTGGCATATAAAAGATCCTAGGAATTTCCGATGGGATTTACCTAGCAAAATTGCTCCTCTCTCCTTCTGATGCCATGGCTAAGGCTGGGTGCGTGTCAAACAACATCTACATCATTAAAATCATATGATGTGCGTGCGTGCGTGCGTACGTGCGTGTTTGTACCTCTACTCCTCCGGAACCAAAGCACCTACAAAGATGGGAGTAGGACCAAACGAAAAATGATTAAATTGCGCTCGGTATAGGCCTATTTTCATCGCTGTAACTGGATATTATGACCCTCAAATAGGAGAAAAACCCTGAAAAAATAATGTCAAAGTTTTTTATTTTTTTTAAACCCTCATGATGTTTGTTCATGATGTAATAGTTTGTTCATGAAAGTTTCATCGAGCAAACAGAGATGATCTGAGCGCAGCGAGACGCGGCCGAATGAGCAGAAAAAAATAACCTAAAAGGACAACACATTTTGCAACATACCACATACAGATCTTAAAATCGGTTTTGAATTAACTGACTTGATGCATGGAAAAATCAAAACAATAGATTTGGTTTTAAAAGGGTGCCAAACATTCGTGTTTCTAAAGCACGGAGATGAGTGGATTGTGGGAGCAAAGTCAGCGATTTCCACTTAAACTAAACCTTTTCAGTGTGTGTTTCGCTTTGCTCTCTATCAATCTTTCATCTCTCACCTTCGTAGGAAATTACAACTGACGTTCTGCAGATGTTTCTCCAAGTGAGGGATCATCAGAAAGTGAAGTGATAAGATGCCCATGGAAAAATCTGTACTGAGCAGGACGCAGAAGAACAATATTCTTAAAATAAATAAAACAAGAAAACCCATATAAAGTGTATACTAACACAAATTACAAGTGATGTGGAATTCTTGGCGGTTACATTGATCCAATCACGTATCTGAGGAAATGTCTGCGCTGATTGAATGAGCGAAGCGAACGAAAATCAGCGTTTATCATCAGAAACAGCGCTTTTCTGATAAATTGCTTGAGCTTTTTGCTTGCCTCCTTTAAACGTGAAAAAAAATAACATTGAACCTTCTCTCGAGATAACCGATATCGCATACTACACTCGTATAATTTGCTTGATCGTTTTTTATGCAGAAGGTCTATTTGTTGCAGCAAGAAATCTCCTCGAGCGTAGCGAGACGACGCGGAATGACCGAGCCAAGCGAGCGACTCCGCTAGTCAATCTTTATTCCATTGAATATAGCGTAATCTCGGCGGTTTGGGCGATTCGACGGTGGGTGACTGCTAACGGTGGTGTTGGATTTCACACGGATTTTATCAAGCATTAACCAATCCTGGTCATCTGCCCGACGAAGCCCTAGAGCCCTATGTCTGTAGCACCGGGATTTGTTTTGTAAGCACCTTCAATAATAATAATTGGCAGATGTAGTGACGACATAGTTGTATTTTCAATTAAACGGAAAATCGCAACAATGTTCTACTATTCTTGGAAAACTTTGGAAGCCTTTCAGCAATGGGAATACAAAAGAAAGGATATTAACTCTTTTAACAATAGGTTACGCGTTCAATTAAGAATATATTTCTTCAAAAAAATTATAACAATGCTCTATAAAACCGTGTATATACGGGGGGGGGGGGGCTGCCCTAGTATCCCCAGAAAAATTATAGATAGAAAACATGAATGGTCCAAAATCCTTGCATTTTTAACTAAAATATCCGAATGGTGTGTTGAAAAGAAGTAGACGTGGTAATGTCATGCGAGATTCGGGGGGGGGGGGGGGGAAAGGGTGAGTTAATGTCAAGGGCTGGGAAGCGGAAAGTTACGGCTGTTGGGAAATTGTCTAGGGGGGTTGGGGGGTAAGGAAGAAGAGAAGGAATGGTCCGGGTACCGAATCGTAACGCAGAGCAACTGCCAACCTTTACTATAAGGGAGTTCGACTAACTCCGGAAAGAGGGGTTCAAGCATGCGTACAACCCACTACGAGTGGCAGCGCAGCGTGTGCTCAATGGATGGCTATGGTAGAAAGCCAGATTTAAGGTGCTAATTTCTCGTATTTGAAAGACTATCAAAAAACAAAAAAAGTTATGACAGCGAGGCCTTCACATATATGCCACAGGCAAAGCAGCAAATATGTATAAAACGCTTTTAAAATCGTTATTATAGCCGTACTAAAGACTACTTTTTCAGGCAAAACGTCATGTGGCTGTCGAAGCGGGACAAACTGATGACGTTTTTCCTCCTTCCCGAAGTAAACCCGTCCAGCTGCTTTGTTATGGGATTATCCCTTCATTTACTTGGGGAAGTTGGGGGTTAAAAGTTGCACGTGTTGTCATCATGCATGAAAATTAAAACAGTGCTGGAAGGTGCCCGGAAAGGCAACGGTAAATAAAGCTACAGCCACAGAAGAAAATCATGGAGAAAAGCCGATAGTAAAGTAAAAAAAAACACCACGCGGGGGAGGATGAGGGGGAAAATTAGCTTAACAGTTAGTTTTTATTATTCGTGTTTTTGGTGTTATTTAAGTTGGGTGTCTCGCCTCGAATATTGGTAGGCATGGTATGGCATTTGTTATTTCTATCGTTTTCGTCGAAACGTTTTTTTTGTCGCTTTTGTTGTTTTTTCATGTTTCTGTTGTAATTATAGGTTAGGTTAAGTTAGGTCAGTTGCCTTGGCTCAAATTTTACCAGACAGGACGGAGTTTCACCAACGACTTTGTAATTTTTTTCCTTGAGCTATTTGTTTCCCCCGGCTTTTCGTTTTAATAGATCTGTTGTATCAAACAAAAATCTATTGAAACTAAAGTAAAACTACGTGTCGCTCTTCTTTTAAGATTGCATAGTCCAAAAAAATGAGAAAAATTCTGGCCCCCCCCCCCCCACCAATCCCAGAAAAAAAATAGAAATATTCTTTACTGCAATTTATTTATTTATTTTTGCTCAGCCCCACCACCCACGAGGCTCTATCAAGATTTTACCATAGATTGCAATTTTGTTTCCCTTGGTTTTCTTTTTCACCTGGCTTTAATTTATTTTTAGCTACGAAAACGGTTTTTTTTTAAATTAAAAACAATTCAGTACAGTATGCAGGGTCAGGTTATTTTTTTTTTTATTTATTTAGTCTTCGAAGTTTATTACCAAACCTTAAAATAGCAACACGAAAATTATATTTTTATTATAGGGAACAGCAATATTACACAGCTTGTTTTATTTAGTTGTACTTAATTTTTTAAATAATAAAATTAATTTCATAATAATAATCAGTTTAAGAATATCTACCAAGCTAAATATTTACTTGTAAGTACAATAAAATTATTGAACCCCAGAGCATACAAATTAAAAGAATTTTTTAAGTAAGTATTGAAAACTGTTGCATCATTATAAAATTGCTTTCATATCTATTAATTTCCTTTTATTTAATAACAATGTATAGATAACTATTTCTAACCATACTTTCTGCATAAAAAAAAATTCTTGGGTCCACTAAGCATAATACAAGTAGGCCTAATAACAAGTTTTTGGTGCTCAGCATTAGTTAGATTAAACCTAGAAATTAAAAAAAAAAAGTACGGTCGAAACAGTCGGTATTGTTAGACATCTTGGACTGTTTATTGGTAGGGAAAATTTCTTGGATTATAATCGGAGAAAACTTTATTTATTCTTGCTACTAAAACATGCAAGTTTTTTACTTGAAACATGCGGGAGAAGATGATTGTTCAGATAGGTAAATATAAGTATGTCAAACATAGGTATGTAAACGTAGGTATGTCAAAAGGAAACACGTTCTTTACTGATTTTTATTTGCTTAAAAGTCTGCACTTGATTACGGATGTCATCTAGACCTGTAGATCCAGCCAAAGCAATGCTACAGCCTATCTGCTTTTGGTCGCGCTGAGCTTCTTGCCACTCGTACCCTCGACCGCGCATGCGGGAGTAACTAGTTCCGGAGTTAGTCGAAAAGGCTATTAAGCACGGAACATAGGAAGAATAAGTGTCTCTCGTCCGATTTTTTTTTTTTTAATGGACTAAGAATTAGCTGCTGAATAATGTTTTCCTCTTTCATTTTTGGGGCAAACGCACCGTTTGGCCGTGATTTAGGTCCAAAGTTAGCACTACGGGAGGTAGGCTGTGACGCCATCTTGTTGCCGGCAGGCTGGCTCGAGGCACACGGCACCGCGCAGGAAAGCATCAACTGGGCCAAAGTCCATCAAGTGAAACGCCAAACCCAAACCAGTTCATTACAAGTGAAACGCCAAACAGAAGCCGGTACCTATATATAACCTAACCTAACGACAATAACAATAAAACCAAACTAAACTGACAATAACGACCCACTTATCTGAACTGTTTACGGGAAAAAGATGTCAGCTGGGAACATGGAACTCTTCTATGTCCGTCAGTGCTAAACTAAGCCTTTGCCGCAAAAATGGTATGGGAAAATGTTGTTCAGCTGATCATTATACGTAATTCTAGCGCAACATGCAATTTTGATCGGTGAGGAGACACCTATTCTTCCCATAAGCCTTAAGCACTACTAGAGAATTCGCACAACCAAATAGGGTGCCCGGCAAACAGGGCAAAGACATTTTCTCATACAACAGCTTCACAAACGGTGTAAAATGAGTTAAAAGTTAAAAGGCAGCTAAACTATTAGGGGTTCGGTCGACGAAATGAATCTCCTAGTTTGAACTGACATCACGTTACGGACCTCGTCACGAGTGAAGTGGCGAAGCACCAAATCTTCGACACCAAACGTGAATTAGCAACAACATCACCCAAGCTCTAACACTCCCTTCTCAATTTCCAACCAAACGGCTACGTACACTCTGGCAACGAGGCACAAAGAACTAGCTTCCCAAACACCTGTAGCTATCAATTGGCGTGTTAAATAACGTAGCGTCTTCGTTATAAGCAAGCATACTGAATCTGTCCCAAAACCTCGTTATAACCAAGTTGCAGATCAGCTGGGCCAACACAAATGGAATACAGAATGTTTTTACCTGATCAGGTTTATATCGCAGAGCATGGCTTCTTGAGAAGGGGTTGAGGACATGAACGGTACGATGGAGAACAGATTACGGCTGGATGGGCCAAGAATCCGACGAAATCATCGAGTCTACCAAGCTACCATCTTGAGTCGACAGAGCCAGAACCAGAGTGACGTTAGGCGATGTCATGCGTCAGATCGAGCGTCATTCCGAAGTGACCATCATTATGACGAGTGAAACCAAGTGCATTGCGGCAAAGCCAACCTCCAAAAACTCCCCCAAGTGGTGAACCCAGGCCACTGGCGGCTGAAGACAACTCGGCTACGTGTCAGTCTGTGGGCGTCTCCTGGTGCACTCCACAATACCACGTGTATAATAAAGAAATATTTGCATAAAGATTAAAATTAGATTCATGGATGTAAAAGATTAAGATTTGGGAAAATTAGTAAACTAAGTTACTAATTGATTAAGAAACATTTAACGTACAATAACAAGCCAACTCAACGTATTTCAAACAAAACTAATTACGATACATCTAAACAAAGGGATGACGAGACTCAAAACCGCATGCCATAACTGCACAACGCACCGCGAGTATCTTTGATACCCACGCCGAGACTGGTGCAAGTTTAAGGCAAGTAAACGCAACCAAAACCACAAATCTCTGTGACAGTAAGATCAGATTTGCGCCCCCCCCCCCCCCCCACTTATCATATATCCCATAGAGACACGTTATCCCGCCACGTTATCCCGACACGTTATCCCGCCCCACAAATTTCTTATTGCACGCTGCAGAGGTTTCAGTGGTTTTCTCCCCGATTCCCCCTTCGGAGTTTGTATAACGAAAATCCTACTTGAATCGTAATGACCAATAAGAAAACATTATGACTGCAAGGGATGTTTTCCTCCGGGACTTTGTTTTGCAGGGGATATTTTCCTCCGGGACTTTGTTTTGCAGGGGATATTTTCCTCCGGGACTTTGTTTTGCAGGGGATATTTTCCTCCGGGACTTTGTTTTGCAAGGGATATTTTCCTCCGGGACTTTGTTTTGCAGGGGATATTTTCCTCCGGGACTTTGTTTTGCAGGGGATATTTTCCTCCGGGACTTTGTTTTGCAGGGGATATTTTTCCTAGGTTCAGCATACCCCCCCCCCCCCCTCCCCGCTCCGATGCCCATTACTTGGAATTACTTGGATTTTTTTGGCTTGTGTAAAAACGTTAGTGATGACGAAAATGAAAGCTGAAGTTGGGTGAAGGTGATACCAACTTATGCGTTGGTATCACCTTCACCCAACTTTCATCGTCGATAAAGCATAGATATCGTTTTCAGAAAGCATGGAGTACGAACACATTTTCAGAAATAATAATACACTTCTATTCGAGAAAGCCAAAGTCGGTCGAGACCAAAAGAAACTGCAGACACTCAGCCTCGATTCACCTCGGCCTCAGCTACACTCGTCTCGCAATATTGTTTGTTTCTTTACAAAATTAGCCTTCACAATGTTAGCCCCCCTGTGTATGCGTTTGATGTTATCAGGCTATATAAGTATATGTATCTCCCTAGTGTGTGAATTTCACTCATTATTATTTCTCAGATGCCTTTAAACATGAAACTCTTTTTCCATAAAAATAAAGACGTGTCCATGCGATCACCACGCCACCACACATCTTTATTTCCTGTGCCTCTTAACCCACACTGTTAGGCCACATTTGCCTGGTTTATGCGGTCACTCTCTCGCTCCCCTTGCTGTGTTTTTCTACTGGTTATTTTATGTTTGTTTCTTTTCAGCTGTATGTTGTTTTCTTGGTCAAAATGAGATCAGATTCGTCAGATTTGGACACAAATAACTAACGTGTTGACGTGTCCTTCTATTTATATCCTTTCATCCCTCCAGACAACTTGGTAGAAAACAATGAAACCCCCGTTGAATCATGGAGGGGCGACATACATTAGCGACTGTTACAGTTACAGTTTATCTTTTTTAGTTGAAAAAATTTATGTAAGTCAGCTTAATATTTCGTAACTAGGGGTTACTAGTGGTTAACTTCTCTAAAATAACGCGTCTGCAAGTTGAAAAAATTTACCCACAGCAGTCCATAATGTTGGTTCCATCGTTCTCTTCATTCGTTTTATGTTGTTAACCTGGTTAAAAAATCATTATCCACGGTAAAATCGGATTGAATTTGGCCTTTTCAGATTCGGAGTTCGGAAAAGTTACAACGAAAATACCGTGCCGTCTTCCGTCATAATATAGAGTAGACACAAGTAAAATCAATGCCAATAATCAAACTAGGAATATACACAATTGAGCATCCAGCGTGGCACGGAAAACATTTGTTTTCTATTTTGACACTGTTTTGGATGAACCAACACTTACAACGAACCAATAATTTAAACAAAAATGTTTTATCTTTGCCCGAAATAAAAATTATTAAAGTCTAAACAAGTTTTTCGTCGTGATTTAGACATTAAATGTAAAATTCTGTATTTCTCGGTCCCTGTAGGGGCACTTGTCTTTGTTTCTCAGCTTAATCTTCGTATGACCTCACAAGGCCAGTCTTTAATGCAGGACTATTTGCTTCGTCAACAGCTTATTGATTTTCTGTGTTCTTGTGTTGCGAGTGTGCTAAGCCTTGTCAGCGAGCCATCTTATCATGTTTTATCCAAGCCACTACTCGCTTTTTAGAATTGTCAACAATTTTTCTTTCCAATTCAATTAAAACTTACCGGCCTTATGTAATTAAGTGCTGCCGGGGTGTCGCCAGCCATTAGAGCGCTCTTATTTTTCAGTGCTATGTAACAGATGAAGTCCGATTTTCTTTGGATCATCACGACCGAAGGTCCAGAATGTATGATCGGGAGGTTCTCAGCGTTTTCTTCTTGGTAGATTCCAGAGCCATTTTCGAAATCCGGAACTACACCTTCAATTGTGATGTCGATGGTTCTTATGACCTTTGCTTGATGATCAGCAATTGCTTGATGACAGGCTATCACTTGACGAACTCTTTTCCGCTTTTTTGGCCGAAACCCTTGCAACATGTCCCCTTTTTCTACTGGAAAACCATCGACTTGCTTCTGTTCCATACATTTAGGGTTCTGCGTGCTTGAAACTGAAACTATATGCTTGTCTTTGACAACTACTCTGGCGATTCATAGCTTGGGCGTGCCCTTTCGACCCATCTAGATAAGATCTAGCTTTGGGATTTTGTTAACATGTCTGTAATGTGTAGCTCAGCGGCATCCTGGTCCATTGCACTATTACTGGGGTTGGGGCTGATGACCTTGCTGTCAACGCGCCATTAAACCTCATCGGCGATTTCTTCTTTCGTTGCCATGCAAAATCTGCTTATTGCAGTCGTGCATGTATTTGTCTACATCAAAAGAGTTATATGTATAGTTAATCACAAAACATCATTATGCTCCTGTGGCATGTCCACGAAGCATATGTAGTGCTACGAATTCATACTACATCTCGGGGCATTGAGTGAGTTTGGATAGCTTTTCGACATCTTTCATCTTATCAATTCCTTAAATGCTATACTTGAGTTTTTTAATTTTTTTAATTATGCATTATTAAATCTTTAAATGTCATTTCGAAATTATGCTAATTGTCGTTTGATTTTCTTCAAATTTATAACGTTGACGAAGTAATAGCAGTAAATTAAAAGGCGGGGAAGGGGGTGTCACAGTAGTTATATAATCTGCATTGTGCGCCACCTTGTAACTAATACAGGCCTTTTGGAATTACCGGTATGCTTATTATCAGCCAATTTTTTTATGTCGAATTTTGAACGCAAACGAAGTAGCCCTAAAAAAAAGGGAATAGGCTATAGCACGTTCGTTATGACTTGCAGTGGGTGCCATTTTAAAATTAGGTGGCCATTTTAAAAATACGCATATTTGCGTCTAATTTCTTTCAAATTTAGAATGCGGACGAAGTTGCAACGAATTAAAATGAGGAATCTTGCAACAGTCGTTTTCATTCTGCACTGGGCGCCATCTTGAAATTAGGTGGTGACTCTTTGAAATTACGCGTATTTTCCTCCGATTTCCTTCAAATTTAGAATGTAGACGAAGTTGTTGCAACGAGTTAAAATGGGGAATATACCATGTTACTTATTAATCTGTAATCTTGAAATTAGGTGGCCATTTTGAAATTATGCTTATTATCGGCCAACGTCGGTCGAATTTTAAATATATTTGAAGTAAATGCAAGATATTAAAATGGAGACTGTACCATTGTCATTATGATTATTTTTTATTCCCGCCATTTTGAAAATTTTTTTTAAATTAATTTCTTTGAGCCTTAAGTCAGCCGAAGCAACTTAATGCTTGTATGGCTGAACCGGCTCAATTTTGATCATTACCAGACTTTTAGAGAAGAAGAAATATCTGGTAAAGGGAGGTGCCAACCCGGGGATTCGATCCGAGGTACCTCCAATCATCGTATGGGCCGAAAGATTGTCCAGAATTTGCCAGAATAGTTCCCATAGCTGCTGAAGGAGCATGGTAGCCTCTAACGCTACCCTGGCCGGCTGTCCTGGCGGCGACTTTGCCAAGGTCCCCTTTCCAGGTGTTCGACCAGATCCGCAAACCTCCAGCAACCAGGCTGAGCTCTCACACAACTCAGCCATGATGACCACACAAATTGGGTGACCATTTTGAAATGACTCTCGTCATTGTCCAATTTCCTTCAAATTTATAACGCAGACGAAGTATTTATAACGCATTAAAATGGGGAATGTATAATACATGGTATTAATCTGTGTGGGCGCCATCTTGATAGGTATAGGCATTTTGAAATTTTGCTTATTGTCAACCGATCTCCATCAAATTTAGAACCTAGAGAAAATAATTTCAACAAATTAAAATGGGGAGTGTACCATTATCATTATCAATCTGCAATGGGCGCCATCACATAATCAGGTGGCTCTTTTGAAATTATGCTTATTATCGTATTATCCTTCAAATTAAAAATATCGACGAGCCGCTACGCGAACTGCTAGCTCAGTTTCCAGTTTTGTAATTCACATTCTGGCCCATTCGTACGAAGCGTGTGAGTGTGTGATTGTAGCAGATTTTCTAGTATTTGGTATATCTTTCGCACCCTGTCTTCCATTTTAAGAATACAATTTCTTTGTAAATTTGCTGCGAGCTCCAAAGCTAACTTGAGGACTTTTCGGCATCGCCAAATGAAACTACTCTTGATGCAGCAAGTTCCCCTGCGCTTCACCCATTGGATTCTGTCATCAGTGTACCTTTGTTTGGCTGAACTGAGATCGGACGCTTCTGTCTCCAAGTTTGTATTTTAATAACCTTGCGACAACTGTAATCAATCTTAAATCGCTTGTAAAGTGTGCGCGGCCTATCTTGAGTTCGCCGCAGAACGAACACAGATAATCGATTGTACGTTTGTGGCAGCAGAGTGCCTTGTTGATATCCAAAATGGTTACAAAAACAATGGCGGCGGTCGATTAAAGCCGCCCCCTCCAGGAAGACGTGGTCGCTCGTAAAATACTTCCAGGACTCAAAATACGCCGCGCACACAATAAAACAATGTTGAACCACCTGTAACCTTTATCTTTGGGTCTCGTGGAAACTGCCAAAGATATGGCAACTTTTTTAGAACGACCACAACTTTTACAGACGCCATCCAGGCAGCTCACTCTCTTTTGAACCCCCTTTTCGGCAGTTTAATTTGAAATTTCACCCTGAACCTCCGCAATACGCTAAAGATCTGAAAAAATGCCTTCGACAGTCTTTCAAGCCCGAAGTAAGGTGAGCTCTCACCATCAAAGAATAAATACTGAACAGCAAAAAGACTCCTATTTCCATCGTCGCGGTATGGTAGATTAAAGTGGGGATTCCAGCGCAATGACTTTGTTTGAATTGCATAGATTAAATGATAATTGACGACAACCCACAATGCACTTTGATACGAATATTACCAAATAGAAATAAAACTTTTCAACCTGCAGAAAAGCAGTAAAGTACACACTTCACTCCCATTGGATCATCATATGTGTGTTTTTATCACTTACTAGAGTCACCCGGTGTAAAATTCCGCCGATCTAGCTGGTTCCCATGAAATCACCCGGTGTAAAATTCCGCCGATCTAGCTGGTTCCCATGAAATTACGCATCCCATGGCATTACGTAGCCAGGACTTTTTGTATACCTGGTCATTCCAGAACAGAACTGTCTAAATCGACAGATAGCTTGCAGAGCTTGTGGTCAAATGTATGCTGGTCTAACTAGCTCCCACGAAATTGAGCATTGCCTTTAATATCTCAGGGCATCCCAGGACGGCATGTCTGAATAATAAAAATGACTTTCTTAGTGAAAGCATAAATTCAATATTTTATAACCTTACATCACATACGAACATGATATATGTCATTAACATTTAATTTATACTTAGTTTGACATCTTCTGCACCGCCAGTGCTGTTGGTATAAAGTATAGAAAAGCCGTTTTGTTGGGTGAGACCAGTTTTCTTGCCCGAATTTGACCATGTAGGGTCGATAGTCTCAATGCAAAACAGTTTTTAACGCAATAGGTTCAAGAGATCAGCCGCATATACACTATGCGGTCCTTGTATCCATAGGGCATCTCAGAACAGCGCTGTCTGAATAAACACGTTTTTCGTTAATTTAACTATTTTTGCACCGCCCGTGCTGTTTGCAGTAAAGTGTAGAAAACCACGGAACAGTCGTTTTGTTAGGGGAGATCAGTATCCTTGGCCGAATTTCTACAGGCAAGGTCGATATTTTCATTGGTGAACAATATTTTTAACACAATCGATTCAAGTAAGCGGCAGCTTATACTTATGTCCTTGAATCCGAGGGCATCAACGTCTGAAATAACTCATTTTCCCTTGATTTGATTTTTTTTGCACCTCCAGTGCTGTTTGTAGACATTAAACAGGACGGAAGGCCAATGGCTCAAGATGGGTTAAATGCTGCCTACGGACGTTTCCTTTTGGCCGTGTCAGTATGACTCAGCGGTAGAACCTCGGCCTTTGATTTCAAAGGTCGTGGGTTGGATTCCTCGCTCAGGCAGTCTGACTTATAAGTTCAAAAGGTAACGTAAGTACGTTTGTATTCGTAACCCTGTTTGTAGAGAAGCATAGAAAACAAAATAAAGTAACTTATTTGAAAACGTAAATTCAATATTTGTGTAACTTTAGACCACATACAAAGGAAGTTCAAGAGAGCAGCGCTTTTACTCAGTCTTTGTATCCCTGGAATTGAGTAACGCCTGAATTAACTCAGTTTCCATTAAATTGGCTCTTTTTTTTTTACCACCAGTGCTGTTTGTAAAGAAAGATAGAAAAGCCAGTTTTATCAGTTTCTTTGACCGAATTTTACCGGGCAGATGGAAAGCTTCCCTGGGAAGGTTTTTTTTCTTTGAACAAACTTATAAAAAAAAACTGGCTTTTTGAAAACGTACATTCAACTACGTTAGAAGACTTGTGAAGCTGACGTACATAATTAACCTTCAACTACACAAACTGCCTGTCTTAAACTAATAACCCATTTTCGCTCCTTGGATGGGATTCAAACTCACGAAGTTCTGATTAGTAGGCTGACGTCCTAACCTTTAGGCTATATTAACTTGTTGAAAAACATGATGTGACGTAATATTTACTTTGTTACTGATTGTTCCAGGGCATCGATAATACCTTACATCCTGCCGAACGCTCGCCATTTTTCTTTGCTGCCGTGCCAAGAATGAATGTTCTCGGCATTATTCGTTGCTACCTTGCAGAAAGACCTTTTTACAGGGCATCGACAACAACACCCCACTTCCTGCTCTTCTAACTCAACTCACTTCCTCCTCAGGTTCTAACTAACAATACCCTGACGTCACTTCCTCCTCATTTTCTGTGAAACCGCTTTTATTATGTAGACAATTTTTCGCTAAAGTATATTTATTGATTTCCTATCCTGAAGGACGTTATGTGAACACCATATAATAAGGGTCTAATGCTGACCAGCTTACTGATGAAATTTTAAGTCTAGACCCTTACTGCCATATCTTTTCCATGTTCCTTCTAAGATTTAAGCAGGACGAAACGTAAATAGGTTTGCATCTGTATTTATTTAAAACCCTTCTAAGGTTTGACATTTAATATTTATCGTTTTTTGTTTACGAATAATCTGCTTTTGGGATACTAGAAAATTATGCAGTTAGATTATGGATATTAGGCTTGTTCCATTAAAATGTTGTATTGGTTTGGAAAGACTTGACTTCTTCAGCCCCTGCACAACAGACCAACCTTCTCAATCTGAAAGCAGAATCAAGAAGAAAGAAGCGGAAGAGACTCTTCCATTCTATTGGTATCAATGTCAACTGATATGTCGCATGTAGCTAAGGTCGAATGAGACAAAGCTCTCATACACCCAGAATGAAGACCAGACCAAAACTACATTTAACAAGAACGTTGTTTAGCAAGTTTGATTCAATTCACCGACCCAACATACTGCTACAAAAAAATTAGAAAAATAATTTAACAATAATTGAAGAGATGCTAAAAAGGAGGCATTAAGTGGACCTTAAGGTGTATGTGAGGCTACCCTTGAATAGGCAAGCCCAGTTTGGTTTACACATTTGATAGCTTTTCAACCTTATAAAACATGTACAGTTCCGGTCAAAAAAAAAACGACCTTTTTCGTTATACCGAGGGTCGTAACAACAACCATGGAGCAAAATCAGATATTTCGAAAACTACTGGACGGATTTTCCTGAAACAAAAACTGAACTACTTATTAGATTGTCTACTGTATTTCTACCCTTATTAAATACTACGTTAACTGACTGAAAATAATTGGCCGAGCGAAAAAATTTAATTGCATTCAGTTCCTGGGTGCTCTTTATGACTTTAGGTTTTTCGCTCTCTAGATCCGGCCAGTACGCAACCCCACTACGCATGCGTCATCATGCACAGCCCTCCTATAAAAACAGTTGTCATTTTGCCAACATGTTGTTCTTCAGAACCTTTCGGAATATAACCGACAATGAAATGGAGGTTTGAAGGAGTCAACCTTACAGAAAGTGCCTCAGCATCATCCGAGACAGCCCCCAATTCAAAAGTAAGTCCATGCCTAAAAATAATGCAAACACCCCCCGCTCTAGAGCCCCAGTCCCCACATAAAATGCTGTAAGGGTGGTTCCCAATCACTATGGAATCCACAACCGTGTTATTTAGCAAAGTTTCCACGACAAATAAAAGAATAAAACGACCAGAAGCAAGTAAAAGTTGAAACTCAGTCAAGTTTGCCACAAGGCTGCAAGCATTTAAGGGGACACAAGTCAATTCGCGAACATTGTTCACAACTGGAGGAGGACCATATCTTGGAAATGGGTTTTCTGGAAAGCAGAATAAAACGTCCCGTTCACATTTTTTGGTTTTCCTGTTTGGCATGGATAACAGTCAATTCGCTTTGTGGCACATCCTTTCCACGCCGTGTCAGATGAATGCCATCACGTGCAACACGACCAAAACCAGTTTTTACCTAACTTTCGATTGAGACAAAATTACAATTTAGCAAAACACACATTTTCCTAAGTAGGACGTCGTCCTGTCTTGCCATGACATTGTCGTGAGGCAGGTGTCGACCTAACCGTTGGAACAAACCGATAAAGGTGAGTTTTGTTTTTGGTTTTGCAAGCCTGATTTCGTGAACTACAGTAGATAGGTCATTAACAATCATGTCAGGGAATCACTTGGAATGTTATTCGACCCAGCACAGAAAATAAATGTAGAGCTAGGGTCAGCATGTTTTTAGGACCTCTGGTAGAATAGATACAAGCTGGCTCATCTTCAGGCCAGGCCATGTCCAAGTCTTTGATGACTTTTGGTTGCTGCCACACAACAAGCAAACATGGGAATCTCCCAAGGTGATAAACGATTCGTTCCATACCTCACCCCTTCCCAGGCCACCAAGCGCCGGCCTGTACGCAGACCTTCCAGTGGTGGTAAGAAGCTCAAGACGTTCCAGTTGATCCTTATTTAATTTCTGGCATTTACTGCAGTCCAATGGGTCAGACGGATGTGTAATGCCTTGCATCTGGTTTGAAGAAGAACCCCATATGGTACGGTTTGTGGTGTTTTGCTTTTTTAGGGTGACATATGGATCAGGTAACACTACCAACGGAGACTTGACCCTGTTAAGGTGCGTTTCGCTCACTGGAACATGAGTATCATCCCTTGAAGCAGCATGACATTTTTCTGGTTGCACCTTGGTTTGCTGTGGTACGAGTTGGTCAACATGCGAAGAAAGCAGATCAATTTTACCATTTTGGTTTATAGAGAATCACAAGGACACAGTTACGAGTTTCCCCGATTTTATTGATAAATTAAACAGAAACAGGAATTTGGCTCTTTTTCGTAAGATGTGGTGGCACCGAAAAAGGTCGTTTTGTTAGAGTTGAGGTCTTGCTTCCGTCTTCTGGAGGTCTTAGTTTCTGTATTAAGTGGTTAAGGGGGTTGACCGATACATCTGACTGTCACTATGGAGCCTGGACGATGTGGTCCATCTTCCTGTCTTGTCATGTCCCTGAAGCAGTGACTTGTTAAGGCAGTTTGGCTTCTCCATGATGCGTCTTGGAGGATTTCAGCCATGGAAACTTGGTTGGTTGTGGAACGCCCATGAAGTTTAAAGTGCCCTGAGTTCGTGTGCTGTGACCTTGATGTTTTCGTCATTGATGTTTTGGTCTTCGTAAGCCCTGTGAATGACTTGCTTGATCCAGTTTTCTATCATAGCAGCTGAGGTTACGTTTGTGTCCTTTGTGAATAGGAGAAAGAGTTGAAGCCGGCCTCCTCTGCATTCGGGGTCAGCTGTTCATTTGATGTGAGAGCGTAAATTTCGAACAGGGCATAAGGTTCTTTCCGGTTCATCGCCAATAATGTTTCTTAGCGCTGGAATAATAATTGGCTTAGATGGCGCGGAGGGTTTCTGTGCCTTGGCACGAAAGTCAGGACGAGGCCTCAGATGGATGAATATGCAGTCATCGAAGAAGAAGCAGTAAGCGGGGTCACTTGAGAGAGCTTGCATTACACTGCTTCGAAGGCTTGCAGCCAGTGATGTAAGGAAGACGGTCTTTCTCGTGAGGTGATTAATGTGGCAAGTCTGAATTGGTTCGTATGGCTCTTTCATGAGTGATTCTAGAACAAGTGGTAAGTCTCATTAGGGAAAAGTTTTGTGGATGGAGGGGCGTTCGATTGTAACGTGCTTACAAGTACGGTAATACGCACTCACTCAGTCAGCAGTTCGTGCAGTGCACTTTGCCGTTAAACATGGCTGCTGCGCGCCGCTAGGTACCGTGTACACATAGCAGCTGGCTCAGCGCCAGCATCCGAGTAGCGAGCCAGTTCTATTGTTCAACCAATTAGGACCAGATCGCACCTGTTCGCCGTCACATGACGTAATGCCTTAGGCTAGAGCCATTGTTCAGGGACTAGTGTTTCAGGCGAGTCCCAACGAAGGCTCAGGCGAATTGGTGTGTGGTGGTCAGACCTGCAAGTCGAACCACCAGAGCTGATGAGGGCAGGACCAGGGGGAAAACCTTGGCCTAGTGCCTAATATGTAATGCTAAGTGTGCAGACCCCTAGCTGTACAGTAAGAGGTGAATTAGGATTGAGGAAGATAACCTACAGTTGATTCCATGATGCGAGCGTATATGTTACGAATGCATAAGCAAATTTCATACAATCGAGTGCAAGTCTCGCAGTGCGTACCTCGGGCAGCGTGCAATCAGAATACTATAGGAGGGGTAGGGCCCATACTTCATGAGAGAAAATCCTACTGTAGTCCGTACAACAGTAGTGGGTTGGCTAAATACTGTTTTTGCTTTTCAACTCGCCAAAACTCACTAACAATTTCGTTGTTGATTAGAATTGAGCATTGTGTCTTATGAATAATCGTCCATCTCCTTAGCAAGCACTTAACATATTTTGGGGGCCCTGGGACTTGAATCCGACATTTTTTAAATGCATCCGATTCTGTAAATATTCCAGTTGGGAAAGATCGCCATCTTTTGGGGGATTTTCGTGGAGTGTGGCCAGTGCATGCGTTGTCACAATTTCCCACGAAAAACCGCATTGTTATTTTGACTTGTCCTGGCCGAAATAAAAATACCCACTTTCTTTTCCTTAAGGGAACAGAAATTAAAGTAAAACAGAGTGATTGGACTTGAAGTGTGCGGCCGACCAAAACGCACGTTGTAAGAAAAATTACGGATCAGGGGGTGACTAAAGGATTCTAACTTGCCTGCATGGTTGTTTCCTTGGTTACCAATTTTTCTTTCTTAGTGGCGAAAAATGCCATTTTAACTGAGAAAACCCACCACCGGCAGCTGTTTGTGAACTTGATTGCTTTCACAGAGAGCGCTATTTTTTTTGTTAGGCCTAAAAACCGCCAAAATAAAAATCACCGTTTTTCTTCGGAAAAAAAAGTCGCGGCAATTATTACGAAGTGGATGGACTGTTTACGCCTCACACTACGAATATAATTGTTAAGGTTAAATTAGTGTAGGAGCACACTTTTTAACAACGAATTGAAAGTTGATCAGCCTGCAGTGAGCTAACTGAGTCCTCATTGTTTAAGGCTAGGAGACGAGTAAATTTAAGAATAATAAATTCTGTTGACCCATAGCAGTATTTATAATTGTGGATTTGAAGTAGATTTTGGAAGAAAATAATTCACCAGAGTTGAAAGAACAATTCGGGAAGAAAAAAAAGAATAACAATTTTTTTTCTCCAAAAACAAGCGTTATTATGAGCCGACCCAAGGCGAACAATAATGCTGCTTTACCACCAAACCAGCGCAATTTAGTAGTGTAAAATCCGAGGCTAGGAAATGCACGAAAAAGAGCAAGGACGGAAGGAGGCGGAAGCGCACCTTTAGTTCAGGATTTAGGTGAAGATCGATTCCTGGGTTGAGGACATGGACATTCAAGATCCGGAATTTTCAGATATTGAGCAAAGTCTCCCACCGTCTGATGTAGAAAGCCGTGAAGGAACTGATGCGTTCGTCACTGACTTTCGAAATTGGGCAGATGCTTGCCCCATGTCAGAAGACTTCCGGCAAATGGTGTTTGAACAGTTACAAAGCTGTTTACAACCGAAAACCGGAATGGAGTGAATGACGCAGCACAACCTAATCCTGTTTCGCAACGTCAGGATGAGAACGTGCGGCGGCCATTACACTCCACGCCTGTCACCACTAACAGACGGAGAAATCGTGCTGTTGGAGAGGCTGACAGTGCACAGCATCCTCGTCAGCGCTATCCTGCAGCCCACACGGACAGAATGGATAGTCTGACGTGCGGTGGCCGTGTGCAATGGAGACAACCGGTTGAGCATGAACCGGATATGGATGCGTGGAGGTATAGAGACCCTCAATGCGAACATAGTGTGTCGCCATCTAGTACCGGGAACACCAAGCATAAAAATATGCAAGGTCGGACTGGCCCTAGTTACGTGACCGGGGTTAGAAACCGGGAATGTAGGGATGATTTTTCAGGGCAGGATTTGTTGTTGAGACCCTTTGAAGGGCTCAGCATAAAATCACCTAAAGTCGCCATGCCTTCGTACAAAGGTTTTGGGGATGAAAAGTCACCATCGGAGTTTCTTGAGGTGCTTTACAAGTACAGCAGCAGCTCGTGCGATGCACCTTGCCGTTAAACATGGCTGCTGCGCGCCGCTTGCTACCATGCACACGTGGCAGCTGACTTAGCGCCAGCATTCGGGTAGCCAGCCAGTCCTATTGTTCATTGTTCAACCGATTAGGACCGGATCGAGTCTGTTCGTCGTCACGTGACGTAATGCCTCAGGAGCCATTGTTCAGGGACTAGAATTTAAGGCGAGTCCCAACGAATACTCAGGCGAATTGGTGTGTGGTGGTCACACCTGCAAGTCGAACCACCAGAGCTGATATAAGGGTAGGACACGGGGGCAAAACTTGACTAGTGCCTAATATGTAATGGTAAGTGTGCAGTCCCATAGCTGTACAGTAAGAGATGAATTATGATTGAGCATTGTGTCTTATAAATAATCGTCCATCTCGTTAGCAAGCACTTACACGATTTCGAAGGATTTTAGTAATGTGGAAATCCGAAAGTCTTCAAGTAGGTGTTTAGCAGCTTTGAAGACTGAGTTGAGTGCTGACCGGTAGACGAGAATAGTGGGACCTTTGAGTCCATCTTTGAACAGGTTGGTGAAGAAGACTAGAAGTTCTCGCATTGGGGGATTGATAGGATTAACCTTCTTTCGCTTACACCAATGAAACCATCTTTCCCGGCGGCTTTTGTAGAGCTTGTTGGATAAATTTCGAATTGCTTTGCTGGCGATTCTGGGGTCCTGCCTCCTGGATTAGTTTGATGACAGTAGCCACCCGTGCAGATGTAAGATTTTGGAGGTGGGGTGGAATTTGGTTCCCTTCTGTTGTGACAGTAGGTCTGGGAGATCGGGAAGTCTTCTTGGAAAATCTACGAGCAGGCTTAGGAGCTGGGGAACCATGGAGATGCCAGCCAGTTGGGTGCGATTAAGAGAAAGAGGCCCTGAGACTGTTCGATCTTCGTCAGTGTTGTTGGTAGAAGTTTGAACGGAGGGAAAAGGTAGGCGAATATGTTCTTCCAGGGGGAGGTCACTGCATCCACGGCGCATGCTACGTCGTCTGGGACTGGGCTGACGAATTGGGGAAGTCTGTCATTGTGCCTTGTGGCAAAGAGGTCGATCATGGGTTTGCCCCAGATGTTGAATGATTCGCAGATTGATATTTTGAGAGTCCATTCCCCTGATGGTGGTTTGTTGCGGAAGAAGGTATCTGCTATTACATTCCGGTTGCCTGGGATGTGGAGAGGTTGAAGAGTTGTGTTGATTTCCTGACAAAGGTTGAAGATGTCGGATGTGATGAAGTGAAGGGTCCGTGAGCGGGTGCCTCCTTCCTTTTGGATGTATGCCACTGCCGTGGTGTTTCAGCCTGCACTTGGACTATCTTGTTTGCTATTATTGGACGAAAGTGATGTGTGGCGTTGAGGATTGCCGTCAATTCGAGTGCGTTGATGTGTTCGTCTGTGCCGTGATGGCGGGGGGGGGGGGGGGGGGGTTGCCAGGTTTGAGATCCTGAATGTGTGGTCCCCATCCCGTCAGGGATGCATCCATTAGCAGTAGTAGGCCCGGGGAAAGTTCGTGAAGGGGAACCAATTTGTCTAAACTAAAATCGGGGTCAACCGTGGACCAACGCGAACAGAGCTCAAGGACTAATCACGGACTACTTACGAATTCAGATATTCCTCCGCTTTGTTTACGTCTTCTTGACTTAGCTTAGGCTAGCGGCCAAACGTAAGGGAAAACAACTTGCAATATTTTTAGACTGGAATAATGTTGTTTTTTTTATCATTAGTGATAATAAATATGGAAGGAAAAAATGGCCAGGCAACGGAGGGGGAGGGGCTTTGGTTTTAACATTTTACGTATTTTTTACGTTGGTTTTGTCCTTTCTTTTTTTTGTTTGGTTTCTTTCTCTTTTATTTTGCTTTCGTTCATTGTTATAATCTGCGCTATACAAATAAGAACGAAAGCAAAATAAAAGGGAATGAAAGCAAAAAAAAAAAGAGAACGAAACCAAAAAAAAAAAAACTGTATTAGTTTATTAAGACCTTAATAAAAAAAAAAGGAAAGTGGTCTCTTTAGTGAATCTGGAGGCAACAATTTTCAATCATTTTGGAATCAGATTAGGCTATTTTTTGTTATAACAGGTGGTTAATAATAAAGGAGGGGAAGTAGGAGGGGGTGTTGGGTTTTGGTTTTTAATGTTTTATTAGTTTATTGAAAAAAAAAAGAAAAAAACAAGGAACTTGGTCTCTTTCCTGAATTTGGTGGCCCTGAAAAGGGCCGTTTTTTCAGCAGACGGTAATGAATGTGTTTATTCAGCAATATCTTCAATTCCACTCAAAGCAGAGTCACTTTCCTCTCCCATACTTGAATCTTCGTCACTTGATCCATTAACGGTAAATTGAAGTTTCTCAACAATGATATCAGACAAGCCGTCTGATTTCCACATCAGCTCTTCGTCTTTCTTCACGTGGTTGACGCAGTTGGTCCATTTTTCAGCAGTTGCTTGCGAAAATGCTGTTGGCATCAATTGTTGAATTTCATTCATTTTAAATGATCGATTTTCAGCTGCAATACATCCTTTAACGATGCTCCACACCATTTCAATGGGATTAAGTTCGCAGTGGTATGGAGGAATTCTTAATACAGTATGGCCATGCATTAAGGCAATGGTGTCAATCTTGTACTTGTCATATTGCTTCTTCACTCCATCAACTAACTCCATTAATTCTTTCTTGAGCATGGATTCATCCCAAGCAATCGATTTTTCAGTCAACCAAGCTCGCATTTCGTCTTTCAATGTTGACATGGTCGGAATTTTCTACAGTTTGACAGAGTGATACGGAGCGTTGTCCATGACAATGATACTGTTTGGTTTAATGTTGGGCAAAAGTTGATCAGTAAACCATTTTTCGAATCGCTTCCCATCCATTTAGTCATGGTAGTCCCCTGTTCCTTTTTTTGCTGCAAATACAAGCTGAGCACCAGGCACAAAACCATCTTCGTTTCCTGCATGTAGTACTATTAAACGACCACCCTTTCCACTCGGTGTCTTTAAACCTGTCGTTAATCCTTCTAAAAACACTTGCTTGCTACTTTTTACAGTTGAATCTTGCCATACTTTTGATTTGGTGTGGCCAGCATTCACCCAAGTTTCATCCAGAAAATAAATTGTTCGTTTTGAATGCCGATGTTGTCTAATTGCCCGTAGATACCGTCTGCGCCACAACACGATGTCATCCCGTTCAATAAGTAACGAATTTCGGCTGCGTTTGCGAAACACAAAATTTAAATCTTTCAACATGCCTCTCATGGACTTCATTCCAAAATTTGGTAGGCTATCATCAGCATTCACTGCTTCTCTTACCTTCTTAACTGTGGGAATTTCGTTGTTCAAAAAAAAAATTGTGCACCTTCCTTCGGATTGCTGACTGCGTGAAGTCGTCGTAAATTTTCAGCCGCGATCGTTTACCGACGGAGCCAGGACGCCTTTTCCCGGGAGTGGTCAAGCGGCCCGCACTTGAACGGAACTCGGCCTTTATACTGAAGATGGAAGTCTTCGAAATTCCAGTTAATTCTGCTGTTTCAGCTACAATGGTCTTCACGCTTTTAAGTGGATCCTTTTGCCGAAGTTTGCTGTACACATTCAAAAACGTCTGCTTCTGAGAGCTTGTCAAAACCTTTCCTGCAGCCTGACGCTTGAAAAACGTGACCGGAGAGGAAGCAGCCATTTTGATTTTGGTCGATTGGCGGAGAAAAACGCAATATTTTGGGTTTTAATAAACTGCAGTGTATGAGTAATTTGTGTCGCTGTAATCAGGCTTACTAATCCACATTATTCATATGAAAGTTTGTTTTGGGCGATTAGCTATTAATAACTAATTGACCCGCTTGACCCCGATTTTAGTTTAGGTTGGAGGTGTCCATTCACCAGTGTAGGCAATTTCAAGGAAAGTTGCTGTCGGATGACTTCGTATTTGCGATTGGAAATGGGTGAGGGCACCAGTTGTCGATGCGGAAGTGATGGAAGGGACGGATCATCCATCTGCTGTAGGGTAGGAGGTAGGCCATTGAGTCCATTTTGCCTATGAGGGAAGTCAGGGAGGTCAGGGAGTGTTGAGTGGATTTGGAGAAAGCTTGACTGTAAGCAAGGAGGTAAATTTTCCTCTTCATTGATGGGGTGATGGTTGCCTATTGAAGGTCAAACTCTACGCCTAGAAAGGTGAAGGTTTTTGCCGGGAGAAACCATGATTCTTTCCAATTTTCTCAGAAGCCGAGTTTGCGTAGGAGGTTCAACGTGACGGATTTGTTTTGGAGAAGTTGGACGGAGTTGATGTTGTTGAGGAGCTAGTCGTTGAGAAAGGCG
>JAHWFP010077036.1:0-10401 GCA_023313725.1 Lithobius niger
TATTACAGTTGTTGCTATGTAATATAATTTCATTCTTGCCAAAATTCGTATGTGATGTACCAATTTGCATGAAACATGTTTTAGTACTACTGATGTATAGTTCATTCTGATCTAAGAATTGAGTGATTTTATTGAAGTCATTTTGAAGATTTCTTATCATATTTATCTCGGACGTGTTAATGGATAGTAGGAAAATGTCATCCGCATACAAAGTAATATATGTATTCCAATCACTAGTCTGACTGAAGATCGTTCACATACAACAGGAATAAAAGTGGACCAAGGATTGAGCCTTGTGGGACTCCGTATCGAACATTTTCCCATTCGCTACAGACATTTTCAATTTGTACACTGCATTTTCTGTTTGTTAGATAGCTATTAATAATATTTAACATTTTACCTCTTAAACCAATGTTAGAAATCTTTTTCAATAAAATATCCTTTTCCAAGGTATCAAAGGCTTTCTGTAAATCAATAAGTATTGCTCCAATGTATTTACCCTCATCAAGTGCTCGTGTGATGTGATTATTTATATTTGTTAAAGCTCCAATAGTATTTTTACCTCTCTGGTATCCAAACTGGTTTTTATTTATAATATTGAATTTTTTAAGATAATTTTCAATGCTTTGAGCGAAGTACTTCTCAGCTATTTTATTCAGGACCGGTAAAAGTGCAATAGGACGGTAGTTATTGCAGTCAGCTTTCTCACCTTTTTTATAAATTGGCCTTATAATTTGCAATTTTAAAGCATCCGGCCAAGTTTCCTTTTCAATGATTGCAGAAATTAGGGGTATCATGAACTCAGTTGTTTTATCTTTTGATTTTATAAAGTGGTCCATATAGTAACCATCATATCCTGTTGAAGGTTTAATCTTTACATTATTCAAGATTTTATAAATATCGTACGCAGTTGGCTTTGTAATGACCATCGTGTTCTGCATAAAATTTATACGCTTATGGTTTTTTGTATTAATAGAACTGCTCAATTTAGTTTGTTTAAGTTTTGGAACTTGATCGATAAAGTGTTTCACCATTTTATTACAAACATCTTTAGTATTATGATCTGGAAACGCTTTTTTAATAGCTTCATCAATGTTTATTTTCTTAGTTTTCTTACCAGCAATATTATTTAGTTTATTCCATATTTTACTACTGTCCTTGGCATTATCTTTAAAAAATTTTTTATAATGATCTTGTTTTGCTTTATTTATTTTTCTTTGTACTTTTAATTTTAAATCTTTGTATTGTTTAATTAGATCTTCTGATGGATTTTTACCCTTGCTTATTTTAGACCATAAACCATTTTTATCATTAACCATGTTTAACAATTCAATAGTCATCCATTCATTTTTCATAGTTTTCCTCATAGGTAATTTTTTATATGGTATTTTGTTGTCGTTATAGATTTGTGTGATTTTATTTTCAATTTCGTTATAAACATCATTTGGATCATCCATTTTGTATAAATTTTCCCAATTAATATTGTTTAGTTGTCTGATAATGTTCTTATTGTTTAATTTGTAGCTGATTTTTTTGTTCGCTTTTTCCATGTTATTTAATACTTTATTGTGCCAAGTTTCTAAAATAGCAAAATAATGGTCGGCAATTTTAATTTTAACAACGTAACCTTTTCCGCTATCTTTGTAAAAGTTAGTATAAAAAGGATCTAAACAGGATCTAACCATTTTTCCAGCTCTAATTTCTTCTCTCGTGACCGTATTAATATGTAAGGTATATCCCATTGATGCCATGAGATTTTCAAATCGCTCAATATCTGGTTTTTCTGATATATCTTGAGTTTCCTTTAGTAGATTAAAATTTAGGTCACCTGTGATAACCATATTTACAAATTTTCCATCCTTTTTGGATAATAGTAATGCTTTCATTACTTTTATGAATTTAATTCTGCTTGAGGAAGGTTTTCTGTAAATTACAATAATATTATATTTATGGTTTCCCATTTCAAATTTTATATCTAGAGCATCATTGATGTCTAGTTTTATACTTTCATATTTCTTAACAGATAATTTATCCTCTCTAAAAAACACCATAATTCCACCTCCCCGAGAATCACCTCTACGAACTCCTAATTTGTTATAATTTGGAATATTATAACAACTTAGTTCATCTTCTTTTATATTAATTTCGGTTAACATTATGATGTCCCAAACAATTGACGTAGTTTCTAATTGCGTCATCAAAAGATCCCAGTTCAGACGACAGCTGCGAATGTTAACATGTATGTACTTTAGTTGTTCAGTATCATTAGGAATTACGAATTGGTGTTCGAGCTCAGCAAAGCTATCCATCGTCACAGTCACATAGTTCTGCTCTTCATTTTGGACTGCCATCATTCCTGGAGATTTCTTTTATCAGTTGTTCCAGTTTTTCTTCGCTATTCACTGTGCATGCATTTCTATCGGTCTCGTCTTTTTTCAAATTTATTTTGCCGTTTCTAAACCATATGTATTTGTAGTATGGCCTCATGCTTTGTTTGGTTTTCCACATGAGGGTCTTGAAAAAAGGTGTTAAATGTTCATTTATATACACTCTTGTTTTGTTTCCATTGTTGAACAAGTCATCATTTGTGATTTTAGCTTTGGTTCCTACCCATGCATCTCTATATTCTCGACTTCGAAATTGTATTATTATTGATTCTGTTCTTGTTTTATTCTTCGTTGGAATTCTGTGTGCTTTCTCTATTTGAGTGTCATGGTAATTCTTGAGCTGGAGGTAATTCACTAATCTATGAACAGTGTCTCGCATGTCTTCATTTTTGTGCTTTTCAACACCAACTATTTCAATATTTCTGTTGCGACTATATTGTTCACTTTCTTCTTGATTTTGTTTCATTCTTTTCATTTCAGCTTTTAAATCATTTGTGTCTTTTTCATTGGTGTTCGTTTTTTCGATTTTGTCTTCCAAACTTTTAAGTCTCTTTACAATTCTTACATTTTCTTTCTTAATTTCTTCATTTTCTCTTCTCATATCTTCATACTTCTTTTCCATAAAGCTGATACTTTCCATTATCTTATCTATGTTATCTATCTTTGATTTCATTTTCATTAACTCATCCAACTTCCTTTCAATTCGACACAACGTTTCTTCACTATCCTCTGGAGGTACGTCGTTATTTTCTGTGTCTGACAAATCTTCATTGTCACTTTCATCAGTATTGTTATGTCCGTCATTTTGACTGCCATCTTCTTGATTTGTAGAATTTGTTCGTGGTTTCCTGCACCTTTTACATACCCATTCTTCTTTCTTTTTTTTGCTGTAGGCCCGTATAGTGCTTGAAGCTAGTCCTGAGCAGTCATAATGAAATTTTCCTTTGCACTGATGACATGTTAGAAAGTCACCTTCGTTCGTTTTAATTTTGTTTTCACAATCTTGGCATCTGGCAGTTTTGTTTTTCAGTGTTCGAAAATTATCAAAACATAAACCAGATTGTCACTGGGTTATAGACCAAGTTAAAACTAGTTCACTTAGGTTCATTCTGGTTCACTCAATCAAACGCACGATTTTTTTCCCAATATCTGGATAGATCACTTGTAAACAAACAGTTTTGCCTCAAATAAAACTCCTTCCAACACACATGAAAATGCGTCCCACACTACCAAACTTACAGTCATGATATGCTGCAGATATTCATTCAGCCCCTTGTAATAATAATAATAATAATTTATTCAGCAAACAAGACAAAGCATGAAGCTGTACGAGCTTGTATGTGCTCTGAATGACAGTACAAACAACACTTACGAGAGACACAAAATATGAGAGATCTTTACATCAAAGACATTGGTATAATTAGTCTAATTGGTAAAAACTACATTAAAGTATCAGCATTAATTTAACAATAAAAAATATACGCAAAGGGTCGATCGTTATATGAATAAAGGACAATGATATTACATTTAGGTAATTCCCATATCCAGTTTTTTTTTTTTCATATTTTCTCATTTTATTAGCACTGGTAATATTTCTTAAACAGAATGGGATTTCGTTGAATACGGATGGAATAGCATACACCATGACTCTTTTACCATATGAATTTCTCCAAGGTGGGAGTCTGTAACCATGAATTGTTGGTTCTTGAAGGTGTTAGGTCTACGTTAAAGGTCCTATAAGTAGAGTCAAAGTACTTATTCGTAATAATTGTACACGTTTAAAGTTGCTGAAAGTTGACTAATTGATTTTCAAGATACTTGTCCGTTTTGGTTTTTTCCGTTTCTTTTACCGAAAAGCATTTTTACTGCTTCGTTAATGGTTGTCTGAAGCCTCTCAAATAATTATAACATAATAAATTTAATATTTATTCAGTATAGTATAGTACAGCAATAGAGCATGTACTACGTGCACTCGCGGTAGCTTTCTTGAATTTTCATTTACGCCCAAAGTAGTATTCGGCGCGATTAACTTGACAAATAGGATTAACTTTGGCTGCCTTTCCCTGGTTGAATGATATCACTACCTTCGAAGTCCCGCCCTTTTTCCAAACTTGGCAGCTTGTTTTATACCAGTTTTGGTTTTGGGTGGACTTCATAACTTTCATAGGACTGTGAATGTATTAGTGGTCGACCGAAACCAATTTTTCAACTGTCGGCCGAAACCAGAACCGAAACCGAAAATGTGCCGGTTTCGGTGCCGAAACCGAAATTCGGTCGACCTCTAGAATGTACGCAAAAGGTCACACGGTCTTATTGCCACCTATACCTTTTTTTCTGGAGGAATTTTACGTCTATAAGTTTTCTCATTCATAATTCAGCTAAATTGACATGGTTTGGTTTATTGGATGTCCATGCTTCACATGCTTATGTTTGTTCAATCACAATTTGGGCACACTGGCTAACAAAAAGCTCGTGTTCGTTTGCTTCGAAAGGCTGCTATTGTGCAGGCTTGTGAGAATGCCGAGTATATTGAACAGAGATACTGACTTCGGTTTAACACAGGAAATGGGTAGAAAGTAAACGTTTGTTTCGAAAAAAGTTTCACGTCTTTAATTTTTTATCGGCTTTTTTTTTTTCGATTTGTGAAGTTTTTTTTCTACCCAAATTTTTGTCACTGGAGGCAACCTTTAACCGAGCAAGATGTCTTAAAACGTTTTCCTTGTCCGATTTTTTTTCTGTATCCCATCTTTCTTTTTAGTTTTTTTTTTTTTTGTTTGTTTGTTTTCGTTTTAACAACTCTTTTGGTCGAACTGAGATCGCTGGGCAGACTAAAGATGGAGGGGTGAAGGAATGGATTTTTTTTAAGCTCCCAACCGTTTTAGAAATGATGCCGGAAGGTCTGGTTACGTGAATATTGAAATCACGGATTCAGATTTGACAAACCAAAAAGCGTCATAGTTTTAACAAAATTTGATAAGGTTAGGGTAAAAAACGAAGCACAACTCGATCTCAGTACAAAGAAAATCTAGCTGGTCTTCGTTTACGTTATTATTTTCTTTTAGGCGTTTCAGATGTTATCAGTTCGTTAGGACCGCAGTCACGACAGTGGTAAGGTAATTAGGATCGAACTTTTTGAGGTTAAATATAAATACGAGAGTCGAAAGTCGTACAACGTCAAAATTCGTGATAAATTCAAACAGCCAAGAACAGTGGTACAGTAATTATAGCTCACAGATTCTACAGTAAATTTCTTTTGTTGACAAACAGTAAGAAAGGCCCCGGGATCAAATCTCGGGAGGCTCCCCCATAAATCGGTGTGACCTGGTAACGGAGGAATAATATGAACAACAGCAACGACCACTTATACGCCTAAGAACACCTTCTCGGCTGTGTATAGCACGTTGCCCTATTTCCTGGCTTGGCTCCGATCTCTCCAAGTCGAGGGCTGGACGGTTACTGCGTATCTGGCTGCCGGGTCATCTGGCTTTATACGCTGCGTGTTGGCGCGCCGGTACAGTGCAAGGTGCACCACACGACGCAAGGTGCACCATGCAAGTGCACCATGCAAGGTGCGCCACGCAAGGTGCATCTTGCGACGTGTAAAGTGCACTTGATTACCACTAGTCGTCCCTGTTACAACGGTACCTTCTGCGTCTTATCTGCAGGGACGAAGGATAAAAGTTCTGAAATGTTAGTGAATGAAAATAAAGACTGAAAGGTGAGACATGTATACAATATTTCGCAACGTATCTCAAATTTGGTGGTCACATTTTCATTCCCCCCCCCCCCCCCGTGGCCATAAATGATGGTCGGTTCTTTACTTCAATGAAACGTAAGTGTATAAAGGTGGCTTTATATTATTTTCCTTTACATTATACAGTGATATACGTCTATTTATTAATATTTTTATAAATGGAAGCAACCACTTGGATAGCAGATAATAATATAACGTAGTTTCTTCGGGTTCACTGAAACCCGAGGGAAGTGAGCAAAGCATGACCGATTTGTTGGGGGGCTTGGACTCTGTGCCAAGAGAAAAAGAGATCGAATCGTGTTGCCTATTTTTGAAATTTACTGAAAGTTTATACAGACCCTGTACAATTTTCTAGGAAAGTTCCTGGAAGTCCTATAAACTTATGTAGGGTCTACCCATTCCTAGAAAGTTTTGACACTGTTCTTAAATCGTTCAATCCACTCTTCCATGATTCGAGAGATTTGTCAAAGTTAGTGCCGTATTAAGCAGGACGGAAAGCCAAATGGGCAGAAGCAGGGTTAAATAAATACGGATGCAAACCTATTTATGATGCCTTTTGGACTTGTGTCAGGCTACCTGAGTGGGGAAATGAACCGTGGTCTAACGATGAGCCACGCTGACGAGGCTATACTGTTACTTTTTATTTGCCATAGTACAACTGCAGGCAAGTAATTATATAGCATTTTTCCTGGAATACAATTTATTTGTATTTATAACCTGGATTCACATGACGAGTTGCTCTTCGCGAGCTGGCCATGAGAATAAGTACATGTCAGCTGACATACTTGCATACGATGGCCAACAATCACTCATTATCGAAGGTTGCAAATCACGTACGTGTTCAACATGCAGGTTGCTTGCAGAACATTTCTTAGCCTTCCCCCCTCCCCAGCCCCCACATCCATCCACCCGTATAATTAGTTGTATCCATAGTCGTTTCCAAGAAGCTATAATACCTCCTCTTGACTCGCGTTTTGAATTTTCCGGCCAGGATTTTTCTCTTCTCCTCATTACCTGCCTAGGTTCGCTTCGAGCAGTTTCCTTCCGCTGTTGTTTCGGCTGCGTCTGCTTTTGTTCCCTCCCAAAGTCGGCGTTCTTGATTGCTGTTGTGTTTGGCTGCTCCCGTAACGAGAAGTATAATTAGGTCTCTAGACAACGGGAACCTTCCCTTCTCCCACCCCTCATCCCTCCCCTGTTCCACCCATCTGTACATAAAGACGTTCCAACTCGTGAAGAAGGCAAAAAAACATCTTTATGTGACGTCAGAAGAAGTTTTAAAGATGAAGGTACAATATTTTGTGTCATCTTTGATTTATAACTTGTGAGACAAGTCTTTAAAGTTTTGAAGGCACTGGTGCCCGCAGGAGCGAAATGTCAGGAGCGGCACCTCACTACTACTCGGAGGGGAGGGGGGGGGGGGGTGACCAAGTGACGATTTGACTAACCCACAAAAAGCCAATATCGGCATGAAACGATAGTTCTGTTGAGCCCCGTCTTATTTTGAGGTGCCGGAATTTTCTGAAATACGGACGCCTGCAAGGGAACCGGAATTACCATACATAGCATCCCTGCCTCGCTCGCTGCGGCTATACATATAACATCAGAAATCGCAACCATATTATTGTTAAATTAGAAAAGAATTAGGGTAACTCCGTGTTGCCACAATTCCGGATTATTTCAAACACTTTTAAATGCAAATTAAGAAGCCGGAGTTACTGTAATTTCAGTTCCCGCACGCGGGAACTGGCACTAAAATAACATAAAATGCTTCAGCTTACAGCGCTCCCCCAGACCCCCTAGCTGAACTTAGCGGACCCCCTCGAAAGTACTTAACTGGCAGTATTACTGGCATTATTTAAACCAGTTGACAAGATCATAAGATGAGTTGGCAAAATGAGAGTCACTCCCCCCCCCCCCCAACCAAGTACCCTTCGCAAGTACAAAATCCCGGAATTAATGTGACTCCGTGTCGATACAAGTCCGTGCCCCGCTTATGTTCCCTTTTCTACCGCTTCTCCCGATGTGCAGATCCTAAGGTTAAGATATTATGAGTTCTTGTAAGTTCTTGCAGAAAGAACAAACCTGACAAGATACTATATAAGATGGGCACGATCCTGCTATGCACAAGATAGCGTTGTGTCAAGATCCTGCAGGATCCTGCATATCTTGCATATTTCGTATCCCTGTAAGAACTTGCAAGCTTTTATAAAGAACTTCAAAAGAGCTTAACTAGGATCTCAATTTCAGAACAACAGAAATCACTCATCTTTTGTCTTTTCTACCCCCATCAAATCCACGAAGAATTCCGTGACAAAATTCATTTGTTTTTGCTTTTTAGCCGTCTGTTAAGACTCCACGACTCCTCCACCCTGCTCCACCAGCTCCATTCCGCGACACCGGTTAGTATAACCACTTTTTCGCAAAGATGTTAAAGCAAATAGACCAGTGACATTTGCCGCCATATTGGCACCAGTATGGGTTTTGGAGGGCATAACTACAAGGTGCACTACATAAAAATGGAGGGAAAAACAACGGAAGAGCGGATTTCTTAGGCTTAAAATAACGTTGGTTTCGCCAACAACATAAATGGCGCGTTTTAGGTCTAAGAAATCACTCTTCACAGCATCGGCTTCAGTATGACGCCCTTCTGTTTCTCTCAGTAGTGCCCCTTGCAGCTAACCCATTAAGGCTCCAGCCTACAGTTATATACAATAATACTACGTCGTGTCACTGCTCTATAGAAAATGTGCAAAGGGCATATACAAAAAGAATAACTGGTTTCAACCCTCTTGGTTACAGGACTCGACTTGAACTTCTGAAATTGCCCCCTCGTTACAATGGCGACGTCGACGGGGAGGGTTGATTTACATGTTTTAAGATCTTACACGGTCTGATTCCAAAACTTCAAAATACCTTTTTTTTTACATACCCTTATGGCACGAGAGGCTCCTCCCTAAAGCTTCAAGTTTGTAATCCGCATTACAGTGTGGTTCGCAACTCTTTCTCCTATCGCCTTGTTAGTTTTTGGAACAATTTGCCCGAAGGGGTGGTCACAGCTTCAACTGTTAACAGTTTAAAAAATAAATTAGACGAGTTCACAAACCCAGATACTTGCTACCATAATGAAGACTAATTCATTGTGTATTTGGCTAGTGAGGCCATATTCATTGTCTTTTGGTTGCCCCTCAGTTGGCTGTTTGTTATTTGTGGTGTACGCATTTCTGCTGTTAAGTTTTTTTGTTTGTTTTTTCTTCTGATATTGTAAATAAGATTGAAGTATCGTGCCCTTCCATTTTTTTTTGGAAACTAGCTACAAATGTTACCCAAATAAATAAGTAAATAAATAAATAATAACATTGTGAAATTAATTCCTTTTGGAAAAGTTTGGGGACGGGATAGTTGAAAACGTATGCCTAGGGCAAAGGAGGCGGGTTATTATAATGGCCTTGGACGAGGGGGAAAGTGGGAAGGCACCTTTGTATGAAGATATCTGACGGATTAAGAAGTATTTAGTGGCTACTAAATAGGCCTAAGGTTGCAGGACAGAAGCTCACTGGACAAAAGATCACTTATCCAAAACGCTCACCGAACCAAAATCTCACTTAACAAAACAAAGCAAAAATTCACCATTTTTAAATACCTTGAAAAATTGTTTAAGCATTTATTATTTTTAAACACCCCTGACGTTTGCATTGCCATCTTAATAATTCGTCACGGTATTCTGTTTTCACTGTGTGTTTGTGTCGTTGGAACAAAAGCTTTCGTTTTCCCTTGTTGGTTGTACTTAGTTCCATGACTTAGAATTGCAAGAGACGAGTACCGGTTTACTGATTTGGCTTAGTCCAACAGGCGGTAAACGTGGAATGGTACCAATACAGGGTTGGTAGCAACAACTGAGACCCCAACAGAGTGTTGGACCGGATTAATAGTGATTTCACACGGAATAATGTTAGCGTGCCATGCCAAGCCGTGCCGCGCCCGCGGATTTCACACGGAATAATGTTTGCGTGCCGTGCCATCCCATGCTGCGGAAAATTGGAAATTAAGCCAACAGCGAAAATCATACACAAGAAATAACGTAGTTCAGTAAGCCACCTTTATGCACTTACGTTTCGTCGGAGTGGCATGACCCGGATTCGAACCAGCTACCCAGTTCGCCCCCAGATCACTTGCATAGCGCCTTAGTCACTATGGCCACATCCTCAATGCCTCAATGCCAGTTGAGGATGTGGCCATAGTGACTAAGGCGCTATGCAAGTG
>JAHWFP010077038.1:0-14633 GCA_023313725.1 Lithobius niger
GGGGGGGGGGGTCATCGACAATTGGGAGGTCACATTCCTCCATCCCTCCTCCCCAGAAATACATAATGACCGGTCCTTATTCGGATCGGATTCAGCGTTTTCCTAATTTGCGGCGGATTCCACCAGACAAAGCGTTTTCAACATTTACGTTGGTTTGACAGACTGTAACAAAACAGTGTTGTACAGGAAAAACTCTCATTCCGTATAACCAAAGCAAGCAGCTTTAACTGATTGACGTTTCGTTCGTTTATTGCCGGCTGCTTTCATTTGTCACTCGCATCTAACAAAGGATGTGGTTGAATTTTGTCGCACGTTGGAAATTTCTTATTCCGTAGCACGTGAAAGAATTTGCTGTCGGTCGGAAAAAAATCTTCTTCGTGAAGAAAATCTCAGTGGTTTTTACGATTTTAGAGGTTTTTCACCTTTTAGGAATGATGGAGAAGAAATTTTGTAGTTAAAAGTTTTTTTGTGTGATCGAACGTCAAGGCTATAAGTCTTATACTAATAGTTGGCTAAACTAAAACCGACTCCGTGCTGATATTAAGGCCGATAACAATAGATACACTGCAAAAATGGCGTTGCGAGTTACAACACTTATACGGAATCCTAAAACCCGTTATCCAAAATCCTAAAATCATAAAACCACTCTGGGTCTTATAATGAAGTTTTAGGCGTTGTAAAGCAGAACGTCTACAAACGCAACACCTTAGACCCGTCTTCCAATGACGGTATTTGTAGACGTTGCATGTTTAAACATCTACAGAGTATACGTGTTGTAAACCAGAAAGTGTAGAGGTGTTGTAAACACAACGTCTGCAGGTGTTGTAAACACAACGTCTGCAGGTGTTGTAAACCACATCGTCATTAGGTGTTGTAGACCACAACGTTTGCAGGTGTTGTAAACCACAACGTGTATAGGTATTGTAAACCACATCGTCATTAGGTGTTGTAGACCACAACGTGTATAGGTGTTGTAAACCACAATGTGTATTGCGTTGTAAACCACAACATCTGCAGGTGTTGCAAACTACAACGACGCATGTATGGTTGTAAACCACAACGTCTGCAAGTGTTGTAAACCGCAACATGTATACGTGTTGTAAACCACAACGTCTCTACTTATTGTTAACCACAACGTCTATAGGTGTTGTGAACCACAACGTTTGTAGGCGTTGTGAACCACAACGTTTATAGGTGCTGTAAACAAATACTTCAGTGGGTGTTGTAAACCACAAAGTTTATAGGTATTGTAAACCATAACACCTAAAACACCTAGCAAGGCATTGAATGACATCACAAATATAATTAAAAGTAAACGTTTTGCTTAACAAAGTACGTTAAAAGTAACTTTTCAGGTTTAAAATAGTTTGTTTTAATCCATCTTTGAACATTCAGGTCTTTGGAGGAAAAAAATGTTGACTGAACTGTGTTCATATCCCCAAATTTGTGAACTAAAATTATGTCTGGATTTTATCATTCAGTAGATTTTTGCTAATAATTTTTGTCTGTGCCAAATAGAAATTGCAGTCCTAAGTTTAGTTATTCAGCTAAAGTTGCAGCCAAATTGCGTCCTTTATGCTGTGACTGGATTTTGCAAAAATCAATTTTTTTATGTTTTATTTTATTTTGCTTTAAGGACTGTTGTTCAACAGTCTGAGTGAAACACCGGAAATTCAGTACGGTAACCATGTTGGTGAGCCTAACCTCTGCAGAAGCCTACAGTGTGGCTATTCTAACGCGATCAGTAACTCTTCGTCTTAGTTTATTACTGACGTGAAATTAAACCATCAATATCAGTGAATGTTTATCTGCCTCTTAATTCATTTAGAACTCTTCTGATGGTAGGGATGACTTAGTAAAATAAAGTACCCAATCACAGGATGTCTTCGGTCGATCCCTATCCAATAACTTTTGTCCATTTGGTGTAGGAAAAAGAGAATTCGGAATCGTCACTGACAAGAAGGAACACACAAGTTGGTGGAATGCCGATTCCTGGGCCCATCTAAGGAAACCCCTTGAGGGTCGGGGGGGGGGGGGCAGCAACTTTAAAATTTCCAATGGGAAGGGGGAGGCGAGTGTTACATCTTTCGAAAGAACTACCAAAAATGAGAACATCTCTGCAAATCGGCTTGTAATCGGTATATTAACGAACCTAAGACGGCCTAAAATGTTGTGTATTCTGGTCCTCGTGAGCGTTTGCGGCATTCCTTCTTGTTCTTCCCAGCCGTTAACACGACAACGGGTCCCGTGAATTGACATTCCCGTGAAGTATTCGTTCATATTGTCAATGGCGATTTCCAGTCGCATCTTCATACATCAATTGGACTAAAAGTCAATGGGAGGGGGTCAGACATTTTGAGACATCCTGAAGAATTTTCAATGTTGTTCTAGAGCTGGACCATTATAAAAACGAACGGGATAAACCAACTCTCACCCCACATTAAACCTTCACCAATGTTGGTCGCCACTCGCCAAATGGCGAGGAAAATTCATCAGTTGGCGACTTGGTTTTTGGAGTTACTCGCCAAAATGGCGACTGAGTAACAAAACCCGATACCCGATGCTGAAATTGTCACATCTCGGGAATCGTTTTAGATAGAAACGAGCGGTTTGCGGCGTTGCATGCAGAATTACAAGGGCTCTCCAACCAAGTGTGCAATACTGTGGCCAGAAACTTAGCTGATTGGAGAGTTAGATTAATGCAAAAAACATTTTTAGCATTAAGTAGCAGCATAACTGCTAAAATTGTTTCTACATGGTGAGGAGGTAACGGGCAATGGCGAGTGCATTTGATGTCTACCGGCCAAGTAGCGAGTGCCACACAATTCACATTCGTGAAGGTTGGGTGGGGGGCAGGTACAAAACTGGTGAGGGAATAGGTGTAGTGCTATATCCAATTACCATACTGGCCTTCCACCTTCCCTACCCAATGTGGGCTTATATTTGGACTCCACCGTCCGTTCTTATAACGTCCCAGCTCAACTGATGTCCAGCTCTAAACAATATAGGAAAGGGCCCAAGACAATTCGGGACACACTTAGTTGGTTCAACACTAAATTTTCCGATTCGAAGGCAGTATCTTTTACCCACCCCTTTTATGGTAAGAATCTCTCAAAATGGCGACGAGTATTTGCAGTTGGTTTCTTCGTCTTTACATTTGCTTCGTTTCATTTTCTTATTCCCTGATTCCTTCTCAGCTACCAAACAGGCTGTATTCGTTGGTTTGCCAAACGGCAACCTGGACAATATTGATTTACAATTAAGTTCTGCAGCCGACATTCAGTCAGAGAAAGAGAAAGGGAGAGAAAGCCACGCTTTGACTTTGGAATGTTCTCAAGTCTGTCGTCTCCAGCTTCAGCAATTCTTTCTTCTCGGCGCCAATCCATTTTAAAGTGCTTCGGTGGTTGGATCTTTTATTTTATTTTTTATTATTTTTTACTTTCTTTTAAATATTTTTTGAAAAGTTTTCAAAGCTTCATTTCCGTTTAAACAATCATGCTGAAGGCAAGAATTCATGGAATGTGCAATAAATTATGCGCAGATCGTATATACATGTATACAGCAAAGGCAAGGAATAGTTATAGGCTAAATTGCTTTAGTCCTCGTGCCTTATTAGGACGATATACATATTTCATGGGAGCGGGCTAAATGGCAAACGGCTAAATCGCTGTATATTTTAGGATGCAAAAGGCACGTCATTACAATAATGTTATTGATGTTGCACGTGCTAAAAACAGTAGGCAAACCATTCACGAAACTCCTAGAACTTGCTAATTACTTTTTCTCTTTCGCCGAAACGAGGAATTTGATTGGTTGGCCGACGAACTTTGCTCACAGGCACTCACTCGGTGTTCTTTACGTTTCTATTGTTTCGTCCTTTGTTTAGTTTTTAATCATCGTTCTGCAAAAGAAACGTTTATAATTTTTACTGTTAATTCATCGTGTTAATCTCCATCATCGTTCTTTCCGCATTGGGACAACGTTGAAGAGTTTGAGCTTCACTGCGAAAAAAAATGGTCTTTTCGCAGTCAATGATTGGCGGGAATATTGCCATAAAATGAAGCACAATTACTGTAACAAGTTAAAAGATTTACAGTAATATTTATTGGGAAAAAATAGAAAGTGCTGTAAAATAGGGCCCACTTACAATAACTAAAAACAGATGCAAAACCATTTCCGTTGCCTTTTGGACTTAAATATCAGAATGCCTGAGCGGGAATTGTACGCAGGACCTTCGAGACCGAAGACCAGAGTCCTACTGCTCAGTCATGGCTGAGCGGTAGGATGCCAGCCTTTGGTCTCATATGTCCTGTGTTCAATTCCCGCTCAGGCATTTTGACATTTAAGTCCAAAAGACAACTGAAATGGGTTTGCATGTGTTTTTATTTTTCACTTATCGAGCCTGTTTGGCTTTGCGTCGTGTGTAATACTTAAAATTACATATACTGTAAAAAATTTAAAAAAACTGGCTTTCTTAGCAGTGTTCGTTTTCTTAAAAATCACGTTGCTAGGTTTCTGGGCCCATTTTTTTTATTCCTTTCTTGCAATAATAAGTTTTCTTCGTTGTCCACTTTCCACTGGGTGTGGACTTTCCACTTTTTTTCTGGGTGTGCTTCTGTCTGGCATTCTATACTTTTGGAACATTCCTTGTTCCAAACTTCCTACAAGAAACGAAGACAAAAATGTTAGTTGTTGTGGGCATTCGTGTAAGACTTCCTCGGAAATACAATCGTTAGATCCAAACTCATCCGAACTGAAATCATTTCTTCTCAACAATCGTAACATAATGACTAAATTATGGTTGATGATAGAAAAAATGGCGTCTCGTCTCAATAAACTCCAGGAGCTAGTCCAGTGGCAGTAGTAAATGTGGAACTTATTAGTATAAAGAACACCAGGAGGTCTTAGTCTTCAAGATTTGGTATGTCCTAAATTCAGTTTTCTGTTACATTCGGGCTTCCTTACCAATCTTAAAGGAGGTCCCAATGCAAATCCAGATAGCGTCGAAGATCCAAGATGGCCGCCTCTTCGGCAAGTTCCCTTCTCGAAGCATAACATTAATGGTGGTACAGGCGTGTTGGTTCTCTCATCTTTTAACTTAAAATATCACTGACGCAGTCGATTTATCATAACACACGCTGATGACCCCATCTCCTTCGCTTTCTAACAGCCATCAAGAAAGGAAAGCAAGCACATCCTGTTATGACGTTGTTTACGCCAAAGATGAGAATCCATTCAGACTCACTCGCATGCAGTTGGACAGAAACTGCAGACGCCGATCGCAACTTGTTTATTGTCATGCTTAATTTTTATGGCCTGGAATCTTGTGCGCATAGGCACACACACAAGCGAGCGTAACCCCAAGATGGAAACCCAAATCCCATACCTCTGGAATCAATTATTCACCCTGTTTTCAGAGAGCATGAGGGGGTTTTTGGCAGTCATCAGCATTATCTACATTAGTGCCAGATGCTGCGACAGTTGCAGTCAAGTGCTTGGCTGATAAGACTTGCAGCGTGTGCTGGCAAAACAATTTTTTAATTTATTTATTGATTGATCATGCAGCCCATTATTCTTGAACTAAGCAGTGCCAGACTGGCGTCGTCGTCTACAGAATATTATCATCTGCAGCAAGCAAGCGCGTTTGCCCAATTCTCTCTTTCTCTTTTCCTTCGTTCTCTCTCTCTCTCCCAGTTGGATCAATAAACAAATTAAAAATAAAATTGTTTTTCTCTCCTTGCACCAGCATTCAAAAACCCTGCTGCTTTGCTGACTGTTGTTCCTGGTTGAAGCACTCGATGATGCTTTTTTCATCACGCTCAAGAAAATGTGAAATGCCAAATGGGTTAGGAAACGGAAAAGAAAAAAAATTACAAAACACTGTCACGCCACGGCATTAATTTTGCACAAGTCCTCGTCACAATCTTCATGAGTAATGAACCATATTGTTCTTAATTTTTATGCTTTACGTAGGGTTAAATACTGACGAAAAATAATGAAAGTTTAACAGTTAGTACGTAAAAGACTGAGAGACACAGCCACAATAGCCACTTTTATAGGTGGGGGGTGGCTGCAGGAACAAAATGTTGGGCCCTCCATGGTGGATCCCCCCCCCCCCAGTGATTATACAGTTCTGGGGTCTAGGTGCGCCTACACCCCCCCCCCCCCCATCCAATGGCATCCACACATTGGGGTACTTGGGGCTCGTGCTTCGCTCCTTTTTGCCATTTTTGCCCTTTTTTCGCCCTTTAAGTTGATAAGCTTACGAAGAATATCATGAAAACGAGCGTAAAATCATTAAAACAAACCCTTTTCTAGGATCGTAATACGAATTCGAGAGTTGGAAAAATAGTACCTGCCCTTTTTTTGCCCTTTACTTCCGATGGTTCTCCCTCCTCCCCTCATCCTCCCCTTTGAAATTCTGCGGTCGCTCCTCCCTTACCATTTCAATGACTTAACATATTTTTTGTCAAGGTTCAAATGTAAAAAGGTTCCCTATTTACGTTGTGAAAAATCCACAATTCCTTGGAGGCTGAAAATTAAAATTGCGTTTTGTCATCTCATTGCAGGTATTTCGCCTGTCAGGGCAAATTTCTGTTTAATATCAATATTAGTTATTAATATCACTACTAGTAAATATTAATACTGTCTAGGCAAAATGCGTATTCTTAATAAATTACACGCTACGAGACAAAGGTTGTTCAACTTCGTAGCTCAGTTTAAGCCTGCAATCAGGGGTCAGACCCAGTAACTTGGTTGACAGATTGCCTGACTAGTAAATGGAAGGTCACAGGTTCGAATCCCTGTCGAGTCAGTGTTACTTTCTTTCTTTCTAAAATTAGTGTGTCAGGTGTTCTTCGCAAGACCAGTCTTTAAGATCACCCAAATCACCTGAGTATACGATCGGATCGATGTCTCCAACTGAAAAACACGATCGTTACTTTCGTGCTGCAGTCGTTAGTATTCAAGCAAGTTCGATATTCAACTATTACTGATTAAGACACCAGCCATAATAGGTGGAGTGGCCTGGAAATGTTAGAAGAGGAAAACTATCAATTATAAAAGAATCAGAAGGATTTGAGGGGTGGGGGGTGTTAGGGTTTCAAATAAAACCCTGAGTCTGAAAAAGGGCCCTCAAAATTTCAGCTGTACACCACCCCCTCCCAATATTTTGTCTTTTATATGCTCCTGTTTATACTATAACAGGAGAGAGGTTAAGTGGAGAGTTACCAGTCAATAAAACGCACGACGAAGTTGAAATCGGAAAGTTTCCTTAAATTTGTGGGGTTTAATTGTAACCCAGTTGGGTAATTTTTCACCATCAAGTACTTGTGTATTTAGGCACACAAGAAAAAAAACCGTGCTTTGCTGCTTTTTTGTCTGTAACGTCAACTGTCGGGCAGCGGTGCACCCATATACCAAAGAGGGGGCCGTGGTAAAAGACTTCCTATATTGGTCCACGAATTATATTTTACATGTTACATACATAAGGGTATAAAGTCTTAAAATGACCTCACGTAAATAAAGAAAAAAATCACAAAGTAAATGGTAATTGATTGAGTAAACAGTCTGCTTTGAAGATTAACCTTGTGACGACACAAGACATTATTAAATTTGAAAGGCACTTCATGAATGTTACAAAGTAAAAGCCGGAAAGGGCACAAATACACGTTAAAATTCGACGTTTCGGCTCATTTCAGAGCCATTTTCAATAGCAACAGATAAAAAGAATTCCAAATAGCACAAGAAAGCCAGGAGTCAAGTTGCAAGTAAAATGGCCATCTTCACAAGGCAGAACTTGCTAAAGTGTGCGCGGTCTATCTTGAGTTCGCTGCAGAACGAACATACATAATCGATTGTACGTTTTTGGTAGCAGAGTGCCTTGTTGATATCCAAGATGGTTATAAAAACAATGGCGGCCGTCGATTAAAGCCGCTCCCTCCAGGAAGAGGTAGTCGCTCATAAAATACTTCCAGGACTCAAGATACGCTGCGCACACTATAGACGTGTTAAAAACGGACAGGGCAGTAAAAAGTGTTTAAAAATTTAAAACTAGAGGGGACATGGATGTGTGCTTATGCTAGCACCAAATGAAGTGCCAGGTGTGAGCTGAATCCAGTTCATTCCTCCCAGGTGCACAACCAACACCAATAGATTCAAAGACTACATCGAAGTATTAAAAACAAATACAAGTTGACAAATTCCGACACCAGGGGAGCCTCAGTAAACCCATGTAAATACTGGATTCAGTTCATAACTGTGACTTCGTTTGGTGCCACAAGCCACAAGCATGCGCACACATCGACCCTCTAGTTTTAAATTTTTGTCCAAATTTTGTACGGTTCTGTGGGGGAGGGGGGCAAAAACCTTGGAATGCAGATTTGGGTACGAGAATTATCAGGGTGGAACACCAGTAAACCAAAGTAGATAAATAAGGCATTTGATCAACTTAAATAATTCTGAAAATTGTCTTTTTAAACGCTTCAGAGGCACAAAACTGATAAAACGTAAGGCTTTGTGCATCTGAAACGTTAGAAAGCCAATTTTGAGAATTATTTAAGTTGTTTAAATGCCTTATTTGTCCACTTTTGTTGCAAAATCTTACTGCTAATTTCTGGTCTTTTGGGGGTTGTATTTGACCCCCACCCCCCTTCCCCACCGCTCCTTCCCAGGGTGCTCTACTACTCTCGGGTTAGTGTTGTCTGGTTTAGATGCACAATACGTGGTACCATTGACAAACATGGCGCCGAGAGTGCTTGTTAACATTGTGGGGAGTTTTTTTTGTTTAATCTTAAACAAGCGCGTTTCTCTTTGAATGCTAGATTTCTTTGCTCATGTATTCAGAACACGTGCTCAGATCACTAATAAATTTGCTTGGTAAATTACCCCACGCGGTATCTGTCTGACAATCGAGGCAAAATAGCTAGCACTCAACGACAGCGTCTCTGCCTTCACCCAAAAAGTCTTCCAGAACCATGTTGGAACAATTATCGATTCTAACTCTAAGTATATTGGCGTTATACGTTCGGGCAGATTGTGGAAATGCAGCTGGGCCCAAAAATTAAGTGTGACAATAAACAACTTCTATCGGCTGCCGCGTCTCATAGGATTGCCATCTTTTCGCGAACAACAGCAAAATAGAATGTGTTTTCGCTGCTCTTAATAGCGGGCTAGATAAGCATCACAGTGTTTACGCATTAGACCAATTGCCACCCCCGCACAATAAGGATATTCTGTTTTCAAGCATCCACTGTATTAAAAAGGAAGGAGTTGGCAATATCACATTCGAATGCCAAAATGTATTTTTCGAATTTTAAGCAACTTCAAGGTATCGTTGGAACGTTTTATTTTCACATCAACTCAATAAACAAACACCTAACGCTGCAACTTTAATTCTCTTCACGTATTAACTCTTTATAACATTAATTTATTCTCTTTATTCGTCAGCTGTAAGTTAATCCGCTTGGAGTATGGCTCGGGATCTCTTCCAGATGACGCAACTATTTTTAATCCTTCATGAAATGCTTTGCCGTCGGTTTAATGGACGGTTTTAAGAGAACAAAAGGTTGGGGGCCAGGCGTGCGATTCTCACTTTTTATAATGCGGGACGATTAACAACATTGAGCGTTTCTAAAACTCATCCAACAGTCATCAAAGTTATTCTTAAAGGCACCCTGAATTTTCCTAACCCTGATCGTGACGTCACTAATCAAATATCGGGCTCATCGGCTCTTCAAGGCGGTTTATCCACTGAATTCAGTGGCGAAAGATGGCGAAACGGCAATTTTCCTTCACTGGTGTTATTCATGTAAACACTAGCTGGAGCCCGCTCTACGCACGGCAGGCAAAATGGGTACAGGGTGGGATGTTTTAGTGCATTTAACCCACCCAAGTCCCAACCCTTTAATTTTAATACTGTTAACCTATTTAAGGTCAGTTGTCAGGATTTTTACGCAATGAAAGGGGGAGGGGGGCCTTGGCAAAGTCCCCGCCAGGACTGCCGGTCAGGATACCGTGAGAGGATACCATGCTACTTCAGCGGCTATGGGAACTATTCTGGCCAATTCTGGACAGTCTTTCGGCCCCTACGATGATCGGAGGTTTCCCGGTTCAAATTCCCGGGGTGGCTCCTCGGATTATCAAATATTTCTTCTTCTCAAAAAAAAAAGTCTGGTAATGTTCAAAATTGAGCCGGTTCAGCCACACGAGCATTAAATTGCTTCGGCTGACTTAAAGCTCAAAGAAATTAATAAAAAAAAAAAAAAAACGAATGCTGATGTTGACAGTGGCACGGAGCTGGCTTTGTTATTGTCAATATGTCAACAGATGGCACCCCGTGCTAAAATTTGTTTGCTAATTTTTCCATCTCATCATAGTTTTTTCATTGTTGAAGGAAGTCGTCAATTCAAAGATTCTTGATTTTCCGCTTGGATTTCTCCAGTTAAATTAACCCTTTTTATCGTCATGGTGCAGATAACCCAGTTTGGAAGTATGTCGTTTTAGGTGGATTTAAAAAAAAATCTGATTAATTTTTGTGAACAGTAAATGTTTGATCATACTCTGATGTCATGAAACAGTTTGACAGCAGTTTTTCGCGTATTTGAGAATCAACAAATCAAGTTCCAACGATAAAAATAGACCTATAAGAACGTAATTTAATTATATTACAATTGGTGCTTGCTATATTCTTATCGTCGTACAAACACGCACGGACACACATACATCGTGCGCGTTTAATGATGTAGATCCCTCACGAAGAAACATTTTCCCGCATCGCTTCTGAAATCTCATTGCAGCCAGTTTCGTTACGAGTCGGTAGAGCCCAAACCGACGCCATTGTGTTGTGACGCATTTCCCAGCTCGATACCTAATGGCGTCCGTTTTGGTTTGCCGACTCGTCACGGATCAGTAAGTAATGACAAGTTCAGAAGCGACTGGTTAAAATGTAGGTGCAGTCCTCTATCTTAATATTGTAGCTACACGCGTTGTCGTTGAGAGCTGGCTGCGTAAAATCACCCCCCCCCCCCGACTTTCCCAGCAGAAAGTATCTCGGACAAAATCTAGCTGGGCGGGTAAAATATTTTGCAAATGTTATTCGACCAATTTGTTGTAAAAGTTAGTCCAAAAGATGTACTTTAAATCGCCTTTTAAACGCTCAAGGGCTGTTAAAATTAACTCGATAACAAAAGGCCTTTGTAACAAAGTTACAATTCGAATCTTACTTAAGTCCAGGGAGAGTGTTTAGGCCTAACCCAAATTCGGCGTTTATGGGATCATTCACGTGTACACGTGATCGGGGTTCGGTCTAGCATTAACACAATGCCTTTGTCCTCATTTCTTCAGGAATTTAGTTAATTATAGTTTATTTAGTTTGCTGTATGTATTAGGACGACCTTTCCCAGAAAAGGCTCTTTAAAATGACTTCAAAGACAAATATTGAGACATTTGGGCATCGGGCGATTTTCACCTAATTTGAGAATGCTGAATCCGAATCTGCCCGCTGCAAAGTCGAATTTCTCCTCCAAAATGGCGACCAAAAAACAGCTTTTTTACTCCTAGCGTCTAAACCGTTTATCAGATTGAAAATAAGCCGGTTACCAATAATGTTTACAATAAAATTTCCGTCAAAAAAGTTTCTATTCATATCTTTCGTATAGTTAACTCTTCTAGCCGAAATTCGTCATTTAAGTTTTATTAGGCCATTATGTGAGCTATACATGCAACAGCGTATACGTATTTGTAATTCCTGACTTTAAACAGGTGCCAACGTTAGTTATAATTAATATCCATAACAGACATAATTGGGCTTAAATTAAAGGTGAAGAGTATTTTTTCCAACCAGGGTAATTAAAATTTATTTATTTTAATTATTTATGGCTGTTTATCTACGTCGTAGCGCTTTGAATTTGCCTCGGTTTACGACAAGTTCCATTTTTAAACAGCTGCAGTAGCCGGTCTAATTCAGATAAATGGATGTGGTTAGGCTCAGATGAAAGATGAACATGTATATTTTCCAACAATTGAAATTAAATCGAGTTATTTTAATTTAGGAGCTAATCTTCGACAGTTTTTCTAAATTGCAGTGCTGTGCTTTTGCGTCATTTTACCACAAGTTCCATCTTTAAACTGCTGAGTACCCGTTCTTATAGTCTGATAAATGGATGTGATTAGGCTTAGGATCAAAGATGAAAATATATATTTTCCAACATGGGTTATCAAAACAATTTATATTAAGTAGAAGCAAGGCTACGATAGTTTTTCAACATTGTAGCGCTTTGATTTTTGTGCCATTTTACTACAAGTTCCATCTTTAAAATGCTGTAGTAGCCGTTCTAATTCAGATAAATGGATGTGATTAAGCTTACTGCGGCAATTTAAAAATAAAACTTGTTGTAAAACGACGCAAAAATCAACGGGCTACAACGTTAATAAACTGCCGTAGCTTAGCTCCTAAATTAAAATAAATCATTTTAATTACCCTTGTTGGAAAACGTACATCTTCATCTTTCATTTAAGCCCAATTATAATGTCAGTGGATCTTAATTAGAACTAACATTGCAGCTGTTTAAAGTCAGGAATTATAATACAGATAATGCGCTTTTGTTAAGTATAGCATACATGAGAGGCCTACTAGAAGTTAAATGACGAATTTCGGCCAGAAGGACTAATCTTACGAAAAATATGACCAGAACCTTTTCTAAAGGAAATTTTATTCTAAATATGATTGGTCACTTTTTATTTTCAATCGGATAAACGGTTCAGACGCTCGAAGCAAAAAAACTGTTTCTTGGTCGTCATTATTGGACGCCATCTTGAATTTCGGGCTTAGGAGAAGAAATTCGGATTCAGCATGCTCAAGTTAGGGTAAAACCACCCGGTACCCAAATGTCGCAATATTTGCGGTTGAAAGTTATTTTTGTTTTTTTTTTAATTCCACTCTATATGAAACTTTTAGTTAATTTTGGTGCAGAATAACCACGACTTAAGAAAGGGATGAAACATTGATTTCCTATGTATGACGCTTTTAGTCAATTGCTAGCCAAAAAATTAGGATCCAAAATGCTTTAAAAGTCAGAAACGTGAAATTACTAGTTCCAGTCTTCCGGGTGAAAGGGTGGGGCTGTAACAAGGTCATTTCACGATTTTTGACCTTAACGCAATTTAGGGGTGGGGTTAACCTTTGCCAGGCTGTTAATCTGCGATTTACGGTATGTAATGAACACCAGATTACAATATAACTAGCTGGTAATTTGGGTAGCTTCCTTTACCCGGATTGCAGAAAGCGCCGGTCACAAATGAATCAGAGGATGCGCTGATCGAGTGATCGAAGTGAACAAAAATCAGCGTTTGTTAGCTACATCAGGGCAATTTCCCTCCCCTCCTCAAATATAATTGTGCTCCCTTTCCCGCACCCCTCCCCAGATATTGTATAAAGTGCTTATTCTCCGTTTGCGTGTTATAATCCCACCCTGTGCGAAGCATGGGCGCTAGTCTTACTGTAAATTCCCCAGCAAAATAAGTCAGATAGCTTCTGCTATGTTTCGAACAATTTTTTTAATTCGTCATGCGTGCTTGTACGCCATTGTTATTTGGATACGAAGCGTGACTTTAAAATAATCTAATTTCTAGTCGGATGGTGATCGATTCGTTAAGCCCAGTTCCGGCCATCCGCAATGTAACACAACAGTAGAAAAAATTCCATTCATTTGTTATTTGGTGGTCATGACATGCACCATGTGCCGTTTAATGATTCCATAATCTTATTAAAGGAAAAAGCAGCCGAGGAAAAAATGGGGATGACGAATTAGCGTGAATTACTTTTTGCAAAATGGCATTTTAATTCAGTAGCTGAAAAAGAAAGAAGAAAAACGCTTAATTTAATTAATTTGTGGTATGCTTTGAAGCGAATACCCTTCCCGTAGAGCGTAACAAATATCAGCCTAATTACTCCTGAAAATAATTTTGTATCTGCCTGCCCCGCTAAAATCTTCAAAATGGCAAAATGGGTGAAAATATTTAATCGACTCAGAGTTAAGTAGCTCAACGCCATTACGGGTAGGGTTAATTCACTGGGGAGTATTAAAAGGAGATGGCTGGTACTTAAAATGTGAATTTTTAAAATATTGATTTCGAAGGAAAATCTAGAGAGTTCTGAGTGCGGAAGACACTTACTCGAACCTATCTTCTTTTTACCGCTTCGTAGTAATTCGCAACGTGAAGATTCAATGGCGGCTTTATTTTTTTAATTCTTCGATAGAAATTTCATTCATGGTAGGCTAAGTTGATTTTCAGAAAATCACTAGTCAGTCAAATAATTTGGCATTTGAAAGTATGTTAATTTCAAAACTGAAACTTTGATCGCCAATCAAAGTAGTGATATCAGAATAAAAATGGCTGCCACCAAGTTTTCATACGTGGTGCACGAAGCTTAACAGAAAAGTGTTTCCCTTAGAAAGTATTAATATCACCCAAGCCAAGCCAACGAACAACCGCCAAGCTAATCCCACCGACTTTTACGTCGTACCTTAAATGAAAACCTGACCATTGCTACCGATAGTATCAGTAGTCAGGTTTTTCGTCTACCTTTGATCTAATAATAGGTGGAATTAGGTTAGCGGTAGTTCGTATTGGGG